>JAYKQN010000038.1:337500-370000 GCA_036785175.1 Eupleurogrammus muticus
TGACATATTTATGCAGTAATTGCACTGTTACTGGATACTACTAGAAGTACTGTTACTGTGAGGAGATGTAGAATAGCTAGAAGTAAAAGTGTTTAAAATCTCTTCTATCTGTCTTCAGTTTCCCTCTTCTTCCTTTCTTCCTTGATTCTTCCCTTCCTCCTGTTCCATGTATTATTTTACTGTGTATTTAAAATGTATTGAAGTACTTTACTTTAACATGTTCTAAGTAAAGTGAAACTATTCTTAAAGTAAATGTACTTGATGACAGTAAAAGGGCCAAATGAAGTTTACACTCCAGTTTCCAGCTTCATTTACTTGAACAAACTTGTGTTTAAAGATGATGCACTGAACATGTAGAGTTGTGTTGATAAAGCTGTGATTAAACCTTCATTTATTTAACTCTAAACTTCCTGATCTCCTCATCTTTACCGTATTATCACGACTATAAGGCCACATCAAAGTCTACTATGTTCTTCTAAATGTTGGTGCTCCCTATGTCTGTATGTAGGGGAAGTGTGGGCATGGATTGTAGATAAAATAACGGGGATGTGCGTTATGCAGAACATCGTTGTTTTAACAAGCTGAAAATGGTAAAGAGACACGCTGATAAAGCACAGTTTAAACTGAAGGAAATCAGCTACACAGCTGAGTTTAAGACATAAGACAGGTGGTACGAGTTGGAGGAAAGACTGGATCAGTGGATCACAGAGCAGAGACTGGATCAGTGGATCACAGAGCAGAGACTGGATCAGTGGATCACAGAGCAGAGACTGGATCAGTGGATCACAGCAGAGACTAGATCAGTGGATCACAGAGCAGAGACTGGATCAGTGGATCACAGAGCACAGACTGGATCAGTGGATCACAGAGCAAAGACTGGATCAGTGGATCACAACAGAGACTGGATCAGTGGATCACAGCAGAGACTAGATCAGTGGATCACAGAGCAAAGACTGGATCAGTGGATCACAGAGCAAAGACTGGATCAGTGGATCACAGCAGAGACTAGTTCAGTGGATCACAGAACAGAGGCTGGATCAGTGGATCACAGCAGAGACTAGTTCAGTGGATCACAGAACAGAGACTAGATCAGTGGATCACAGAGCAAAGACTGGATCAGTGGATCACAGCAGAGACTAGATCAGTGGATCACAGAGCAGAGACAAGTGGAAGAGGCTTTTTAACGCTCACCATTCGATGTGATGTCAGGGGAGGCATCATGACAAGGAAAATAAATAATACTGATAACATAAAATAAATATAAATGTTTGTCCACTGATCTTTAATCAAAGATCAGGCAGCTTCTTTTATGACTTGAAGAAACCAGCAAATCCTTAAATAACCCGATTAAAGCAGAAACTTCTTTTTTGGCCTGAATAAACCAGAAACTTAAATAACCTGAGGACGCGTCGTGTCTCCAACAGGACCGTGTGATGGCACTGAACAGAAGCTCTGATCTGTTTATTCTTGTTCTGTTCCAGTCTCGTTCTTCTCCTTATCTAAACACTGACTTAATGTTTCCACAGAACGAACGTTGACCTCAAACGTTCCTGCTTGTTTTTTATCGAACATCGGTCAGAGTTTCACAAACGTCTCTCACTTTAAAACACAAACAGGTTGATGTTGAATTAGAATTTGAATGAATAAACAGTTTTTTCTCCTCATTAATCAGACTGAGGCTTCAGATAAACACGTGAACTCTACAACTATAAAACATCTGTTTACTGATGGAATTCACCAGCAGCAATAAAACTAATTCAGATCAGAACAGATCTGAACTCTGATGCAGCTATTAAATATCTTTAATATATTTAATAAGATCAGTCAGTTTGAAGCACAAATCTCACCATAAATCCATCAGAATAAAAGAGTTTTTATAACCTTTCATTTTTTTCCTCTGACAGAGGAACAAATGACTTAAAATCATAGTCCAGGTGTTTTCCCTTTCTGTTCAGGCTCCAGTTTTTATCCTGGAATAAAAACGCCTCAGTAAAACCTTTAAACACCTAAACTAACCTCAGGATCTCAGACGAGTTGCTTCATTTATTATAGTATTAACATATATTACTGCTTTACTCAAGTCAAACATCTACTTCCTAGAACGGTTTATGTTTTTCAGTGAAGGAAAAGGTTTATTATTTATCTGACGTCAGCGTTTTATTGGATTTTCCAGAAGTGAAATCATAAAGTTTAGAAGTTCAAACATGAAAATACTTAGATTCACTGAGTGTTTGACAGAAATGATAGAATTTATGATTTTTGGCTGTGATGTCACATCAAAAGGAGATTTTATTGAGTCGCGTTTTGCTAATTAAGTCAGAATTTGATCAATTACAGGCAACAGTTTTAGGGCTTTTACATGTCAGATAAAGGAGCCTAACGACAGCAGCGTCTGGTCAGTTGTTTTATTGCAGATTTAACGGTTTTAACTCTCACACCAACAGTAAATCACATGTTTAACAAACACTCCGTCGTCTTTTATTTTACAGCTGAGCTGAGGCCCCGCCCCTCGCTGTGATGTCACTCCTCGGTGGGCGTGGCCATCTTGACCAGCGACGTTTTGTCGAAGCGGAACAGCCTCCAGCCCTCCTCCTGCGACAGGTCCTCGGCGCCGCGGCGTTTGTAGAACTGGACGGACGGCTCGTTGTTCTCGGCCACGACAAACATCATCCCGGTGCAGCGCGTCGCCATCGCCAGCTGGGGTCAGAGGTCAGAGGTCAGTGAGCAGGAGTCACACTACACCTGATTATGGTCCGTTTAATGTGTATATATAAAAAATAATAAAACTGACCAGACACCAGATGTTTCCATATTCTATAAACTTTTAATCATATTTATTCATGTTTAAATCCATTGACATAATTTAGCTTGTTAAAAATTTGTTTTTTTTTTGAGTTTGGTCAATTTAGTCTTGTTTGCACTAAAGGGGATTTTTTTTTATCCATTTAGCTCATTATGACTTTTTATCTCATATTTTCAGATTCATTTTAAATCTCAGAATTCTGGGCAGAATGACATTCAACTCAATGTTCTGTAATTATGGTAAAACCAAGATATTTTCTCCGGACCCTTTAGTGGGCCGGTTCTGGTCCCTGGGCCTCATGTTTGACCCACATCTCATTTAATGTTTCAAGAGAGTATAGAGTTTGTTTTAAGACAATTATATTAGCTAAGACAACTAAATAAGCAAAACAAAACATGACTTGTTTTTCCTTTTCTGAAACTCCCATTAAACAAATAATGTTCCTTTAGACCCAACTTAGTCTTTTTGTGCTTCATCGTTTACATTTCTCAGCGTTTTAATTAATTCAACTTATTTAAGGAGAATTTCATCGCACTGAACAGAAACAAAAACTCACGTCACTGAGGTGCCGCAGGATTTCTGAACCGATGCCGAGACCTGAACAGAGAAACACAGGGGGTCAGGACCAGGACCAGGACCAGGACCGAGTCATGGTCTGGACCAGGACCAGACCGTTCTCACCTCTGTACTCGTCCATGACGTAGAACTCCTCCAGGTACAGCTGTTTGCCGACCCAGGGGTCATAGGTGAAGTAGTACATGGCGAATCCCACCACCTTCAGATCTGCAGGGAAACACGTCAGGTTAAAGCTTTAAAATCCACAAAGACTGAAGAAAGAAAATCCATATCAGTTTTTCTCTAATAGACTTTAAGATTTGATTGATCAATAAGTGTCAGATATCCTAATTATTATGTGAAAAGTATTCAATAGAGCCTACACCGTATATTTGTATAAGACAACCACTATAACACTGCTCATTATATAAAGGAGTTTTCATTCAGTCTCGCGTTTAAGGGTCAGTGACAAATCACATCAATATTTAATACACAGAATATAAGATATTTATGTGTTTTAATACCTTTAGCAGAGTTACACTATGTAGTACCAAGTTTTAGGATTACACCACACCATTTTTGGTGTTGTCCCATACAGGAAAATTATATTTAGTCATGTTTTACTCTTTCTGCTTTAATCACAATAAAACATGGACCAATAGTCAGATCAGGGTTTTACTCAGTTTATACTGAAATATACTTTTATATTGAGGAATTAGGAAGCAAAAGCAGGAAAGGTTTGGTTTTCATCAGCAGCAAATTACCATGAATTGAGGTGATGAGGAAACTAAAATAGTGAAAGTACAAACAGGAAGTTGAAACCTCAGGTTAAGTTTCAGGCTGCAGAAGATTAGAGGAAACCATGTTTCTGCTTTTAGATTTCAGACACTTGACATTAAAAAATAAGGCAATGTGGTGATAAAAATAAGAAATGCACAACATTACAAGTCTGGACATAAATTTCACTTCTGCTTCACATGGAAGTTTAAGTTAAAAAAAAACAACTGAATGGACCAAAATAAAGAAAAAAAGAACTGAAATAAAGGAAATTATCTGCAATAATGCTATCATTACCTTTTGGTTACACCATTTTTATTTTGTGTACGAATTGACTTAAATGACAAGTAGCATACACTTTGTACATTTTGAGACCTGATGAATGCTTCTTAAAACTGTATTTTAACACGTTTTGACTTTCTCATCTTGCCAGACATGGTTTGTCACCAACTCTTATGAATTTATTCGTTTAATGGATCCGTCTCCTACCGTCACTGCTGCTACCTCCTTGGATTTCTGCAATGACGCAGTGGTAGAACGGCGTGTCCCCGAACCCATCCTCCAGGAGTTCTGCCAGGAAACAACGAGTTAAACCAACCCAGAGAGAGACGAGATGGAGGAAAGGTAGAGAATTCACCTTTTTCAGTCAGTGTCACCTGGTGCTCCATCTCCTCATACTTCGCAAGTTCCTTGAGGGGAAAAATAAACTGATTAAGTAGACCACCACATCAAATATCTTGATTCTATTAAACTTAATTGATAATTTGATCCATCCATGCCAGTCAAACAGCATAAACAGTTAAACTCTCCAGAGTCAAAGCTTCAAATATATGAAGTGATTAAACAACTACAGCTCATTTACTGACATTATTTATACAGACAGGCTTTGGCAGTAATCAGATTACTAAAGGTCAACCAGAGCTGGTTAACAACAACAACTACGTCATATGATGACGTCACCGCTGTGTGACCGGATGTGGGCTGCTGCTCATAAACAAAAGGCCACAGATCCGCGACTAGTGACCTCACACCTGCCGGTTTGTCACCACAGGATGGGATGTGTTATACGAGCGTTATCCAACATTAAAACTAAAACTTGGAATAAATAAAATAAAGTTTATATCCACGGAACAATAGGACAGCGTAACCGCCCAATGCGACATACTGACCCGTTTATTTCGCTCCTGCTTTTTCCTACATGCAATCATGAACGTTAAACTGATTAATATCCGAACTTGTCTGTTTTTGTTTATCATTTCCTATTTTTCCAAACAAAAATAGCGTTTTATCTGTCGACCTCGGGGCCTCCGCTGCTCCGCAGCGCCCCCGCTGCAGCAGGTGAAACGCGGAACTACACCCGCGGAGCAGGATGTTGAGAGGCCGTCTGGGGATAGACATTTTATTGAAAACATATTAGGTAAAAGGAATCCCCCGTAGGCTCGGGTAATAATGGTGGTGTAAGGCAAGAACGCGTGTTTAATGATAGGTACATGTAGGGAAAAATAGGAGCGGAATGAAAGAAGCCGGTTTATTATTTTTGAGGGGTAACGTTGAGACTCAACCTCAACTGGTTAAAGTATTTAGCTACAAGCTGACCCGGTGAACCTAATTCCCAATTAAAATTAATATTAATAAAAATAATATTAGTGCAGTTCAGATCAAATATAGAGTCTCTTTGCTGCTCCAGGCCTAATGGAAACGTTACCTTCACCAGTCGTAATATATCAGACACGTCCTTGGGTTCCGCTTTTCGTAATTTATACTCCATTTTCTTCTCTTCTTTCCTTTCGTTCGTAGTCCTCTGTATGTGAAGTGAAAGATTAGATGTTTCTTCATTCGCTACTGAGTGGCTTTCCTCCCCACAGTCAGCCTCTGGTGGTCCGGACGCGTAGATGGAGACAAGAACATTCAGCAAGTGTCGCCCTGGGCCGGGTCGCTGCCGTTCACTGCCGCGTCTTTGTTGACAGCGGCATTTATAGGCGGCTGATGCTGGAACGTGATTGGTCGGCCGGCAGAGAGTTCAGGTTTCTGGCCAATCAGCAGGCATTGCTTCGGCCGTTTGCCAATTTTTTAACAATTTATTTATCCAGATGAGATGAAGACTTGTTTACAATGGTTGACATCTTTTTGAATAAAATTCTCCTACTTGGGAAACCTAGAAAAATTACAAGAAAATTGGAATAAAGAATGGTAACTTAGGTAACTCCAAATTGTAATTACAGTCATCTAAATTCAGTAGTTTTTGTATTTTATAAAATCTTCAAAAATGCAAATAAAACATTAAAAAAATATCATTTTTTATAATAGTGTCCTGGCCAACACAGGGTGCAGCACATTGAACAGGGTTGTGAATGTTAAAAATCATATAATATCAAATATTCATAATGTTTCCAAGTCATCAGGATTGAAAAGGGTGAATATATGAATATGCGCTGTTCTTCTCTGGCCTCAACTCTCATGTTCAAACACCCCTATTTGAGAGAGCTGGATCTGAAACAACCTGAAACTGCTGTCTGATGATGTTTGAAGAAATTTAATTATTTTGTTGTTGGCTTGTTTAAATGAATGATGGCTGTGTAGATTCTCACTCATCCAGGTCATTGTAGTGTCAAAGGAGTTACTTGTAAGCAACTGAACTTTTTTTCTTGTAGCTTTTATTTTTCTTGTAGCAAGCTACAAGAAAAATAAAAGCTACAAGAAAAATAAAAGCTACAAGAAAAAGTCCACTTGCTTACAAGTAACTCCTTTGACACTTTAAATGAATAAGTAGAAAATGCAACCAATCCTAAGCTAATACTTAGTTTACTTTTGACCTTCATCTCCTCTAAATATAAATCAATTATAACAATCAAATCAATCAAAGTTACGTCCTGCGTCATCGCGCAGTGGGCGGGGCTGAATCTCGACCCCGGAAGCCGTCCTCCAGTCTGTCACCGCTCTGCCTCGAAAAGGAGGCTGAGTTCATCTCCGGTTTATCAGCAGTTTGTTTCGCTCTGAATCTTCGTTACGCAGTGATGCTCACACCGAGGTTAGTGCTGTTAATGTCGAGTTTTTACAGGAAAATACACAGTGACCGGAAGTGGGGCGGCGTTAGCCATTAGCATGCTAGCAGCTAATTCACCAACACAGCGGCTCCTTCACGTGTTTTAATGAAGCACCTGAAGTATTTTAACTTTAATACTGAATAATGTATTCAGGAATAAATGCAGGAAAATGGACACAGTGACTCAGCCCAGGTTAGAGGGTGTTTTCATTCTGGGTGTGTCCACTTCATTCCAGATGGATTATTCACTATCTCTGTAGTACAAGTACTAACACTGAAGTACAAATACACCAAGCAAGTAACACACCTGCAGGAAACGTTCACATAATTATGACCTGATATAGTTAAAGTATTGCAGTATTATGAGTAGATATAGTAAATTATTGCAATAAAGGGTGCCTATTTTTTATTTTCTATGAATAATCAGATTATTAATATTCAGCATCAAAGTTTAACAGCTGTTACTAGGTTAACTAGTGTATATATATATATATATATATATATATATATATATATATATATATATATATATATATATATTCAGTGTTCACACATATATATTCAGTGTTACACACATATATATATATATATATAACTGATTTAGTCCAGTGGTTTCCAACCTATGGGTCGTGTCCCTCTAGAGGGTCATCAGATTAATCTGAGGTCTGATAGGAACAAACCAACTTCTGTTTCACTTTTCCATCTTTTCTCTAATCTTTGATTTATTTTGTGAAATATTTGATCATTTGAACCTTTATTGAAATGAGAAGTTTAGAGGGAAAAAATCTCTATTTGTGGAGTTGAAACAATCGTAGAAGCTGCCACGCTGGTGTTTGTGATGCAGGTTCCTGATGCTGCAGTCAGCGTCCATGGCGACCAGGCCAGCTGTGTCGATGGCGACCAGGCCAGCCGTGTCCATGGTGACCGGGCCAGCCGTGTCCATGGCGACCAGGCGGTTCAGCACCGGCGGCATGCTGCAGCAGAGCAGTGAACTGGACATGGCTGAGGGTAAATTAACAAGTTAATTTGGTCAATAACCAGGTTCTAAACAGCAGGTTTCAATACAATAATACGGTGAACTGAGAGTTACTTCCTCTATAACGTGTATATATATATGTACATATAAACATATATATATATATATATTCAGATTATTATCACAAATGGAAATTAGTGGTTCGCTAAATGTGCTGCAATCATTTTTTTTTATTTTGTTTTAATGTTCAATGTAATTGCTCATTGTCTTTTATAAACTAAACTAGTCAGAGCAGCCTTTAGTGCTACAGCTGTTTCTGGATTTAATATAGTATATTATACATGATTAAATCCTAGAAAAGAGAAGGCTGTTAACAGTGCTTTATTGGTTTGGTTTGTGCAGGTAGTAAATAATTAAATCTGCTGTTTCAGTCACTACTTTTAGTCAATATAAATATATATATAAAATGAATGACTTATACTCAATGAATCTTCTAACTATCTCATGTTGAGTTGATCCTTAATAACGATAAGACTGAAACTGTAATTCAGATTTCATGTCTAACTTACTGTTTTTTCAATAACTTTTGTTTCTCTGCAGGAAATCCATCTTTACACGTGTCCAACGGTGTGTTGGTAAACTGCAGCGTATCTGTTGTCTCTGCATGTTCCTGCCGCTAACCTTCACCATCTCTGTTAAATCCACGTTTCACATCCTGCAGCTTCAACTTTAACATTTTCAGCCAGGTGTCACCTCCTCTTCCTGCAGCTCCTTAACCTTTTTCTCTTATTCCTTTCTGACAAGGGTAACGCCTTGTTTCCAGATATCAGAGTTTTAATGCAAGGTGAATTAATCAACTTTGATGAAATGACCGAAAGTTCAGAAAAGATCCTTCTGACTGATTCTGAATGAACAAAAATGAAACAAAAATAAAGAAAGTATGAAAAACACTGCTTTAAATCTCTGATGCTTTCACCACAGACACACACGCACACACACACACACACACACACACACACACTCTCACTGATGGTTCCTTCTGTTTTTCAGTGAGGAACAGGCTGAGAGAAATCGTGGGAGCTTCCACTAACTGGAGGTACTGAGGAGCTGTTTTCATTCTTTTAGTTTATCAACCGACAGAACAGAAGTCTGGTTAAAACAGTAGATTAACATACAAACTTCAACATAAATTGCAGCCTTTTTCTTCCAATATCTGTATTTTCATGTCCCTCCATATCTCAAGGTATGTCCATGTCTTAACTAATACGTCTTTAATACGTCTGTCTTATTAATTAACAGTCCAACACTCGTTTAAACATGAATTGTGTCTAATAACTAAAACCATCTGTACTACAGCTGATTTTCTCCTCTGTTGGTTCTGTCGTTCTTCAAATAGTACATGAATGTTTTTTCCTGTGATCAGTGACCATCGTCAGGCGCTGGCCGAGCGCGTGTCGCTGGCGTCCATGTTGGCGTCATCTCAGAGCGAGCTGCCCCCCAAGAGGATGAAGGACAGCAGGGTGGACGTCAGGTTACCACTGGGATCAGAGCCTCTGCTCAGGGAGAAGTACCTGACCTTCCATAACACTGTCAGGTACACACACACACACACACACACACACACACACACACACACACACACACACACACACACACACACACACACACACACACACACACACACACACACACACACACACACACACACACATACATACATACATACATACATATGCATACACACGCACAAATGCATGCACATACACACACATACAAACAAAATGTGACAACTCTTGTAAACACTAAATTTAACCTAAAGTGATGCATGTTGGTCAAACAATAAAGAGATGATTTTCCTTCTGATGTTTGGTTTATGCCATAAATCACATATTTTATGTTTGTCAACTACAAACAGTTCCCTGTTAAAGTGTGACATACTCCAATTTTTGTGACAATCGAGTCTTTCTTATTACGTATTTTCACAAGCTGATGCTTCAACGGTTTTACTGTGACCTTGTGATTATTTCCAGGTTTGGGAGAATCCTGGAGGACTTGGACAGTTTAGCAGGTAACACAACGTCCTTCCTGATTTTAATTATCATCACCTGAATGTCTCATTAAGCCCAGTTTGTTCTTCTTCTTCCTCTTTCTGTGTCTAGTGCTCATCTCTTACTCTCACACCTATAACCCAGAACTGAAGAGGTCTCCTCTGTCTATTGTCACCGCCCTGGTGGACAAGATCGGTACCACATCATTTTATATATTATTATTAATACATAGATTCTAGATACAGAGCATTTATGGTCCTGTCTCTTTGTCCCTATTCATGCAGCTTGTTTTTAGGGAGTTTCTAGAATGTAAAGAGCTGATAAGAGAATGACTGAGGCCATAAATAAATGATTGTTGTTCTCGGTCATCAGACATGAGGCATCACGTCATCTACCCCGACTGCGACATCAGGTTCACGGGTCATGTGACATGGGTGGGGAACACGTCGATCGAAGCCAAGATGCACATGTCGCAGGTCAGAGCGAGTTCAGAGTTATTAATTTACTCATGTCGAGGGATGTTTATAGATTTTTGTATATAATTTAATTTTACATTCCTCATTGTTTATTGAGCAACATCTGTTGTGTGTTTACAGTTATGGACAGGTTAACATTCTTGGATAAAATGTCACTTTCAGACGGTAAAAGTCTCATCAGATTAAAAATAAGAACTGATCTGGTGTCTGCTGGTGTTTCAGTGCCGTGACGGCGTCGACGCTCCAGTTCTGGACGCCACGTTCGTGATGGTGGCTCGAGACCCAGAGAACAAACGGTAGGAGGCGTTCACTCAGAACGTTTTATTACAACAAACCCGCCTGCACAGAAACACACAGATGGAGTTTTCTCTGTGATTTCAGCCCATAAAGATGATTTTTATACATGATCAGAAACTACTGTTTTATGTACATTATTACACATGGAAACTGCATTCTTCTGCATTTATAGAAAAAGGCATGGTGATAAAACCTGAATTAACTTTATCTTTCCAGGGCAGCGTTTGTGAATCCACTGAAACCAGAAGGACCAGAGGAGGAAAAACTCTTCCAGGAAGGAGAAGGTGAAAAAACCTGCAACAATAATAATGATTCTAAAGATTTATTTCTCGGGTCAGAGGGAATAAAGTCATTAAATGAGCATTTTTAAAAGGTGTGAATTTGAAGTATTTCAAAGTACTTCCTTTCTTCTTTTTCCTCTTCCAGCCAACAAGTCTCGTCGCGTGGAGCTGAGCACGGCGTCGCTGCTGAAGGTGGCGCCCACGGCCGAGGAGAGGAAGGTGGTCCACGGGCTGTTCCTCAACACGCTGGACGCCAAGTAAGAACCCGGCAACCGTAGAAATAAAGGTGTAGCTGATTCTAACTTTATTTATACTCCTGACTGAGATCAGGCTGTGGAGGACGCCATTCTGAAGCGTTTTCCGTGTGTTCGCCTCCTTCAGAACCGTCAGTTTTCGCAGCAGAGTTTTACCTCCCAACTCTGTGTGGATGGAAGACGCCAAACTGAAAGGTCTGGAGATCTGCCACCCACAGGTGAGTGAAACACCTGGATCCCCCCAAACACCTGGATCCAAACACCTGGATCCCCCCAAACACCTGGATCCCCCCAAACACCTGGATCCACCCCAAACACCTGGATCCCCCCAAAACACCTGGATCCCCCTAAACACTCTGTGTTTGTGTTCAGGAGAGGAACATCTTCAACCGGATCTTCGGGGGCTTCCTGATGAGGAAGGCCTATGAGCTGGGCTGGGCCAACGCCTGCTCCTTCGGGTGAGAAGTCACCAGCGTTCAGTTGTGATGTCACTAGTGACAGAATGCATTTTAAGAGCCAACAAAAAATCATCTCAACATAGTTTAAAACCTTCTATCTGCAGCTTTAACCTCATTCATTCCTTCTTTTCTCATTAAATATTAATAAACCTCTCCTCTGATTGGCTGTGAATGGAGCGTGGGCGGTGACTGTAAAGTTGTGACATCACAGCTCTTTAAAGCTCAGTGTGAATAGAAACTCAACTCAACTTTTATGTTGACTTTATGTATTTTATTTTAATTTGTATTTTTTTTCACTTTTAATTAACTATTTTTAAAATATCTAGCTTGCACTTGTTTTTAATTTCATGGTATTAATTTTTCTTATTATTTTTTATTTTAATTTTATTTAACTTTTATTAATTGTGTCTTGGTGTTTTTACTGTTTTATGGGATTTTTTTATTTCTTTAATTGTTGTTCAGTATAAATAAAGTTATTCTGTGATGATTGACAGCGGCTGTCGGCCGAGTCTCGTTGCCGTGGATGACATCCTGTTCCAGAAACCTGTGGAGATCGGATCATTGCTGCTGCTGTCGTCACAGGTGTGTGTGTGTGTGTGTGTGTGTGTGTGTGTGTGTGTGTGTGTGTGTGTGTGTGTGTGTGTGTGTGTGTGTGTGTGTGTGTGTGTGTGCGTGTGCGTGTGCGTGTGCGTGTGCGTGCGTGCGTGCGTGCGTGTGTGTGTGTGTACTGTGAACTAGCTGCAGAAAACTTTTTGAATAAAGACACTAAAATAAGTTTGATTTAATACAAGAGTCAGTGACTACTACATGGAAAATTTCTTGTTTTTGGTACAATTAATTAAAAATAAAAATATTGAGCATCATTTTCTTTAATATCTTATTCCATGGCCAGATAATTTCAGTCTTCACTTTTGGTCAAGTTAGTGTTGTTTTTTTTTTTTACCATTTTTTAACTTGAAGTTAATGTATCTGCCAATGAAAAGGGATAATTCTAATATATAAAACATGCTGAAAAATTAAGTTTTTTCTCCAAAATAAAAGATAAGAAAATTCAGGGAAGTGAAGCTGATTGAGTTTTATTTGATTAATCTCCCGTCTCTCTTCCTGTTGCTGCAGGTTTGTTTCACTCAGGAAAACTTCGTCCAGGTCAGAGTTCACAGCGAGGTGTTTGACCCCCTGACGCGGCAGCACAGCACCACCAACGTCTTCCACTTCACCTTCGCCGCCGACCGTCACGTCCCCAACGTCGTCCCCCAGACCTACGGAGGTGAGCGAGTCATGTGACCCCGCCAGGCGTCACATGACATCACCTTTTTAGGACAATTTCATGCCTTCCACTGTCAATTTAACTGCAGCAAAGATCAATTTATTCTGGGAAAGTTATTCTGATGTCACATCTGCCGTTTTGTGTTTTTATCCAACAGAGTCGATGCTGTATCTGGATGGGAAAAGACACTTCAACCAAACCGTGGAGCACTGAGAGCAACGAGGGTGTGTGTGTGTGTGAGAGTGTGTGTGAGAGTGTGTGATAAAATAAACATGGTTAAAACATCTTTTTATATCCTATGGCAACTTCCCACCAGCCGACCTGGGGATTATTTCTGATTCTTGAACACCAACACAAAGCTGCTGCTTTTCTGTCCTCTGAAGCAGTTGTTGTGTTTCGGTTTCATTTTATTTACTCATGTTTACGACTTCTTTACAGCAATATTTAACTGGTGGGTCCAGTTTTTCTGCCTTGTAGAAACCTTGTGTTTCTTTGACCAGTGTATGCATGGCTTTACACGTTTTTATATTCTACTGTTGCTTACATGCACAAAACTATTTTACTTTTCTGATATTCAATTATGTTTTGGTTTCTGTATATTGGATCGGATGCTTTATTCTGAATGTTTCATTATGCTTCTGGCCTTAAAGTTACAGTATGTTTTTACCCAAAATAAATGAATCCTTATTTATCTGATCAGTTGTCAGTGTGCACTTTGATCGTTGTGATGAACACAACAGGAGAATTTCATGTTTGATGAAAAATAAACCTGAAGACATCAGGGATATTTGACTTTTTATAACCTAAAGAAAAATGTCAATGTTATTCAGTCATTCTCTATACCTGCTTATTCCTCACTAGGGTCACATTGACTGCTGGAGCGAATCACAGCTCATTTCAGGTGAGAGGCAGGATCCACCTGGACAGGTAGCAGCCAATCACTGACCACACACACAACTACTAAAGAGAACATGTTAATAAAATATAATAAAAATTAGAAAATGAACAGACTGATGGCTTCATCGATAAAACGCACATTACACAGGAAAATACAAAATACTTTATGTGTTTAATTTACCCCAATTTTACACACCATTATATATCATGTTTATGTATGAATAAATATGTAATTTTTTAAATTGTCAAATTAAAAGACGCGCCTCTCTCTCGTTATAAAAGTAGAGCGGAACCAATGTTCCGCCCGGACTTCTTTCTCAGACGGACGCTAATTAACAGCTGCGGCTCTCGCTAATCTCTTGATTTTAATCCTTTCACGGTCCGGCCGCCGCTTCGTAGCATGCAAAACATGTTGAGTATTCTCTCTAACGCACTTTGCAGGATCACCGGCCGGAATGTGGTGAGTGTTTTGGGGTGAACGTGGAGCTTGAGGCCGTTTATCCTGCTAACGGTCATTAGCATTAGCCGACCTTCTGACCGGCTAGCGCATAAGCATCCCCGGCTAACGCGTTAGCATGTCCGGCTAACTGGACTCTGGCTGTTTGCTTGTTGTCGAGCAAAAAAAAACACGACAAATGCCGGAAAACTGCCGCTTTATGCCGCTAAACTCCAACCCGTCTGTGTCGCTTTTACTGACGGAGATGCACCAATATGAAAAATACCGACCAATATCTGCTTTAAAATGCAGCTTTAATGCTTTAACTAACCCTCGAACTTTCTCGATGAAGCTACGAGCCCCTGAACGCAACACCCCGAGACTAAATGAATATTTCATCAAAAAAATCTTATTAGAATATTTCCCGAGTTTATTGAAAGTCTCATGTTCATTGTATTGAACTAACTTTCTGAAATCGACTTTATTTTGGGAGGAAAAGTAACTTAATATTAAACGGTAGTAAGCTCTTTTTTGGTTATGTGGCAGTGGAGGATTAAAGGACAAGTCTTAAAACAGCAATCAGGAGCCTGATTGAACATAAAATGTGTTTATTGCTTAAATAATTCCTCTTAATTCACTTTTCAATGTATGTGGAGGTGCTAAAACCCTTTTATAAAATAAGCATTCTGAACCCTACCAGCAGCCAGAACTGGTCTATAGCTGATATTGGCTGTAGTGAACACGTTGGTGCATCCATGTCCTGTCGCTGCAGCAGGTTCCTGCACATCTGGAAGGTTAAATTCACTATATAACACCAACACTTTAAGGTGGAATTAAACTACACTACTATTAATATTGTGATATTTTAGAGTCGTGACCTACACGTGACTGAAGGAACCTGTTGTTGTTACGGCTTCATGTTGAGCAACTTTCATTTTGTGCTGCTTCACTCCCTCTGAAATTCTCACACACACACACACACCAATCCTCATTTGTCACTCGCTTTTCTCCTTCCTATCCCACTCTTCCTCCTCCTCCTCCTGTGAACCCTAGGGAGCCCAGACAGTGTCGGAGGTAAGACGTCGTTGCTCTGATGAGCTGATAAAAAATCTAAAACTACTTTATTCCTCTTTTTAGATCAATCTGTTGTTAAAACTCTGAGGAATTTAATTGCCTGAGAGCTTTGTCTTTGCAAAATTGTTTGATTTTAATTTAACATTCAACATTCATTTCACTCTTCAAATGTCATGTTTTGTTGTTTTAATTAATTTAATCATTTGCTGTTTTAGCTTTGTCAAAGCTGAGATGTTTCACATCAGCACAACATTTATCTGATCTGAGCTGAAACTAAAACTGGTTTCACTACAGAAGAATTATCATTAAATACCAATGGTCATTGTTTTTTTAAATCCCTCATTGATCATCAAAACCATTAATTAATTTAATCAGCTCATTGTTGCAGCTCCTGATAAATAGTGATTCATTCATAAATCAAGACTAATCACTTTTGTAACTTAAGATTTTAAAATGACCTTTTATTTAAATCTTATAACTGTTCTGAAAAGATATTCATCTTTTTATCTATATGGAAAAAACAATTCCTTCCATTTATTTACATGGAAACAGTATTTTAGCTGGAAAAATAGTTAAAGATGAATTGCTTTGACTTGTTTTATTTAAATAGTTTAGTTAATGAACCAACCAATGGATCAGAACCTGGCTGTGTGAATGTTGTGCTGATGTGACTCAGGTCAGACGCTGCTGGGCAGATCCAGACCTCGTGCCCCCCAGTGTGACCCCCGCTGTACAAGCTGCTTGTTCCATGTCTCTCCACCTGCTCGTTCCCACCTGTAGATATTGCTCCGCCCCCTAGGCTGTGCTGTGCTCTGATTGGCTGGCTCCTGTCTCCCCCCAGTTGCTGGTTGACCTGTCAGTGTACGTCACTGTAACGTCGCCCGCGGCAACCACCGAACGGCAACCACCTAAACCACCACCAGTCAGTACAGTTGGTCAGACCTGGACCCCCCAGACCCCCCGCTTGAACCTGCAGCCTAAACGAGCTGCTGGGTCTATTCAACCAAATAAATACAAATTCAATCCTAACAAGTCAAAAATTACTTCTTAGTAGTAAAATTACATTCTTTCATTGGCAGATAATTTGGCTCATTTCAAGTTTTAGTTTTCCTAAAATTAATTTATTTGAACTTTTATTTCATTATGACTTCCATAGGTATGAGAAAACACTTAATTTATTCATTCGATTACCAAAACACGTTGAGTTTGTTTGCAGCTTTAAATCAATAATGCTTTTGTCCTGCAACTAATCACTGTTATGATTTCAGATATTTAAATTGTTTTTTAATGCTTAAAACTGTTCTAAAAGATTAATTTGGATATATGTACAGCATTCAAAGCATTAATTAGGAACTGAACTCTGAACTCAGATATTGTCATTTTAGCTTGAACAATAGATAAATGATGCATTGATTGTCCAAATATATTGGTTGATTAATTAGTGATCAATAAAATAATTACTTTGGCTTAGTCAAGACACCCATTCAGTGCAGACATTGCACCATGTGGAATGATGAGGTGTGTTTTGTATTTCTTAATTTTAATGTAGTGTTTTTTAAATCTTGCACTGATTAGGAGTTGCAGCTCAATTTCATTGCACAATGACAATTTGACAATATTTTTCATGTCGTGCTTTCTTCTCATATTTTGACTTGTCTATCTTTTATGCATTATATATATTTTTGTCTTTATACATTATTGATCTCATAATTTATACATCATCCCATGTCATATTTTACTGTTTATCTTGTATTGTGTATAAATCATATACATGGACCAAAACTTAAAAAGCTGAATTATCTGCTGATGGACTAAGATAATTCTGTTTAATATTGGACTAATTGTACCAAACATGCAGATATTTTGCCTGATAAGGTTTAACTTTATGCAGCTTCTGGTGACATAATTTCTGGGGGTTTTGATTCTTTGTTGAACATCCACAGAACTACTTGAAGTTAAACACAATTTATTTTAAAACCACTCATTTAACATCCAATGTAATTTTTTTTTTTTTGCTGGCATTAACCTCCCACCCTGTCATCTGTGTGTGTGTGTTCTGTGTCGTGTGTGTGTTCTGTGTGTTTTAATGACTACTTGTTTTTCTGGTCAACAGGGAGCCACAGTTGTGGTTTCTCGTTCCTTCACGGACTTCACGCCACAGGTGACCTTTGACATCAAGGTGAGTTCAAATCAAAATCACAGAAGTTCTCGTCTAATCTCTGGTAGTAGAAGGTTCTACGTCTACTCAAGCACAATTTATAGTACTAGAGACAATTTATAGTACTAAAGTATTTCTACTTTACTACACTGATATGAGGCTTTAATTCAGATGCAGATTTGGCTCAACAAATAAAATAAACTTTGGAAATCCAACTCAGAGTTAAAGATGAAACCAGAGTCTTACACTGGAAAAAGAATGATTATTTCAAGTTTATTTCCTTAACTTTGGTCAACAGGGTTCAACACATTTAAATCTGAAACCAGTGGTTTAGTCCCTTTTTGACGTTACTGCTGACCTTTTAGTGACCCCTTTTTTTGCTTGCTGTCCTGGCCAATAGAAATGCGACGTGCACCGCCTGGAGGCGGGGCCTCCGGTGAAGGCGGAGCTAACGCGGCAGCAGGGCCTGCAGTATTACCGCACCATGCAGACCATCCGCCGCATGGAGCTGAAAGCTGATCAGCTGTACAAGCAGAAGATCATCAGGGGCTTCTGTCACCTCTACGACGGACAGGTTGTGTCTGTGACATCACAAACATGCTGAAAGTTTGTCAGAATCACAAATAATAAATGTTAAAAAATGAGTAAACGTAAAATATATTTTTTTTTATTAATGGAGGAGCCAAGCACTGAATGTAGTTGATAAAAATATTGTAAGGACTTTGGGGGCGGAGTTTACAGGTTTGACCATCACTGATTGGTTGAACACACAGACACTGTAGCCCAATAAGGATGTTTATTATTATTATTAACAAAGTTCTAAATCAGTTTCCTGACTATTAAAGAAAAAAAGACAAGTAGGTGAATGATTAATTTAATTATTAATCATAGACTTTAGTGTTTGTCAACCCTGGTCGTGCTATTGGAGTTCTTTAAATTGATTAAATTGGACCCACTCATCAGATTGTGGGTTTTCACACACAAAATAACGTTTTTGTGAAAAGCGTTATTCACTGCTTCGATAAAGGCTGTTTTATGTCTCTGGTTTAAGTCTTAAAACACAAGTTCTCATCCTCTGGTTAATTTTTCTTTTTCCAGGAAGCCTGTGCCGCCGGCATCGAAGCCGCCATCCAGCCGACGGATCACCTGATCACGGCGTACCGCGCCCACGGATACACCTACACCCGTGGCGTTTCAGTCAGAGAGATCCTGGCTGAGCTCACAGGTCACAAGGACAAGAGGTTTTAAATGAATAAAAATAGAGAATCTCCCCTTAACGTTGCTGCTCTGACCCTCAGGTCGTAAAGGGGGCGTGGCCAAAGGAAAGGGCGGATCCATGCACATGTACGCGCCATGTTTCTACGGAGGGAACGGCATCGTGGGAGCACAGGTCAACATTTAGTATTTTTATCACTTTCCTCTTCCACATGAATTACTATGCATCAACGTTTGTTGGTACCAGAGCAACATGCAAAAATGTTGGTATTTAATTATGTCATTCAATAGTTTATTATTTTTAGGCAGTAGGAAAATGTGCAGTGCAAAGTACTTTATATACAGCAATTATTGCAATATGCTTTGAGCTTTTTGTAATATAACTTTATATTTACTGGGCGAACTGAATTATAATTACGTGTGTGCTTTAAACTACAAGAAGTCAAACCTGCAGAACCATAAACACTTATTTATCCACATTCGCATCATCTAATCTCTGAACAGCTGATTTACATAGAGCTGCTGAGCCTGCTTCATTATTCCTGGTGAAGTATTTAACTACTGGGTGGATTTTCTTCAATGTTCAGAGGATGAGTCTGAAGTCTTAGGAGCTAACTTTTCTCTCTCTCTTGAGATGCTATCGGGTCAAAATCTCAGTTTATACATTACTTGGACTTTACAGAAATATCTGCCAAAAACTGACTGATGGGTATAGTTAAAAGTAAAACCTGGAGATTTGCATGTTTGAGCCTCGTCCACTTATGTTAAACACATAAAGAACACAGTGATCAGTTTGAGTTTATACAGCTTTAACTCTTGTTGAGAACCTGCAGGTTGATGAGTGTATTCTTGTTCTGGACCCCCCAGGTTCCTCTGGGCGCCGGCATCGCTCTGGCGTGTCAGTACCAGGGCAACAACCAGCTGTGTGTCACGCTGTACGGAGACGGAGCCGCCAACCAGGTACCAGTCTGCTTCAGGTCATGAGGAGGCAGGGTTAGATGAGAAAGTCACGAACTCTTTTACAATGCAGTCATCAGAGCTCTTAAAGCAGAGGTAAACTATCTGGTACTGAGGTTTTAGGATTACAACACACATTTTTGGCTTTTTTTAAAATTTTTGGTACAATTAGTCCAACATTAGGTAGAATGATCATCCAGGTCATTTTAGTGTCAAAGGACTTAAATTCTAAGCAACTGGACTTTTTCTTGCAGCTTAAAGATGTTTCACCTTTTATACAAAAGGCTTCTTCAGTTCTGGCCTGATGATGGGAAGGACAAAACAACAACGTGGTTCATGCAGTGACGAGTTTATATATTGGAGAAACCAAACAACCACTCTGTAAACGCAAGGCACAAAACAGGAGAGCCACCACATCAGGACTCGGCAGAACATCTGCATCTACAGGAACACTCCTTTAAAGACACGGACGTTCACGTCTTAGACAAGGAGGAGTGGAGGAGGCCATCTATGTCGATTCAGAAAGACCAACTCTGAACAGACCATAATCTATCTGCTACAGACCATAATCTATCTGCTACAGACCATAATCTATCTGCTACAGAACATCCTGCTTTTAGATTTCATCATCTCAGGTCTTCACCATCAGAGCAGGACTCTGTCATCATGTGATCATGTGACCACAGCGACTCTCACTCCACTTCACACCTTGAAGTGTGACTTAAGGACCATTGTGATGAGGGTGTTGTTCAGTTTCACCCTGTGATCCAGAGATATAGCTCCTGGTTTCAAGCATCAGAACTGAAGAAGCTTCTGGATGAAGGAGAAACGTCTTCAAGCTACAAGAACAAGTCCAGTTGATTAGAATTATACTGATTTGACAGTAAGTAGAATTATCTTAAAATATATCGACCAGCAGATTATTATTTCAGGTTTATCAGAGTTTGAGGTAAAAAAAAAAGTCAGAATTAGGAGATGGACATTAACAGCATTTTAAATCCAGTCCTCATCCATTGGACCGTTTACTGGGCCAGTTCAGGTTTTTACCTGTAAAAACAGACAGATCTGACTGTTTTGTGGTTAAACCTCCTCCTCCTGACCCCCGCCCCTCAGGGTCAGCTGTTCGAGTCCTTCAACATGGCCGCCCTGTGGAAGCTGCCGTGCATCTTCATCTGTGAGAACAACCAGTACGGCATGGGGACGTCGGTGGAGCGGGCGGCGGCCAGCACAGACTACTACAAGAGGGGGGACTACGTCCCCGGCATCAGGGTGAGGAGCCTCGCCTGAATCCCGTTAGACCGGGGGTCCCGGGCCCAGGCTGCAGCGCCCCCCCTGTACGCTGCAGCCGGTCCAGACGGACCCAGACTAGAACAGGACGCGGCTCTGACCCGTCCTGGCAGTTCCAGGTGTGAGCATCCACTCAGAATCTGGTGCTCATGTATGAAACTGCTCACACACACACACACACATATATATATATATATTCTTTTTTTTTTTTTTAGCTGGAGTTATACTATATATTTTAGATAAATGTCTATATTTTTATTAAATAACAAAACACACCTAGTTTGAAGCCAAATCTCTCACACAGTTTAACGTTTTTAGAAATGTTTGTTATTAAATGAATCTAATCGTCCTGTCCGTGTCCTCCAGGTGGACGGCATGGACGTCCTTTGTGTGCGGGAGGCAGCTCAGTTCGCTGCTGACCACTGCAGAGCTGGGAAGGTGATTTCCTTTTTTTTTTTTTTTTCTTCTGAGGATAACTTCCTTACAGCTGTAGTTGATCTATAACAATACACATGCTGCATTTTGTGATGTCACACACAGCTCTGACTGTAATTTGAGGTAAAATCCTGAAACAATCGGCAGCTCTGGAAACGGCGGGTTGTGTGTTTCAGGGTCCTATCGTGATGGAGCTGCAGACGTATCGTTACCATGGACACAGCATGAGCGACCCTGGTGTCAGGTGACCATCGTTTAAACTTCTTACTTCCTGTTTCCTTCTCCTTCTGCTTAAATTCTGCACCTTTCACCTTCACACCTTTGTGGCAAAACATGTCCACAAAAATCATCCACACTGTTTTTTCTGCTTTTTTTCATGAATCTCAAATTCCTGCTGAAATCTACCAAACATTCAATCAGTTCAGGATTTTACCGCTTTAAATGCCAGTTTATGTAGTTAAACTATTTTTAATTAGCAGAGAATATTGATGTAAATTGATTTTTACAGCAGTTGTGCTTCTTTTGCTACGAAGGTGTAAAAACATGTCGGGGTAAAAGACGGATTAAACTAGAGTTTCTGCAAAACTTGATGCTGTAACAGACAAAATGATTAAAAGAAATGAGGTGATGAAGGTCAATAGATCTGGTTTAATTTTTGTTCTTACCACCAATTAAATATTCAACCTAAGAATAAATTGATGTCCTTTCCTGTAGCTACCGAACCCGTGAGGAGATCCAGGAAGTTCGCAGCAAGAGTGACCCCATCTCCATGCTGAAGGAACGCATGCTCAGCAACAACATGGCGTCTGCAGAAGAGTTCAAGGTCAGCACACACACACACACACACACACACAGCCTACCACCAGCTGAGTCTTTGTATTCAGAGTTGTAGAGCATTGACCCTTAAATTATTTACTTTATTGATACAACTTTTGACAGCTAAGTCGAATATATGTAATTATGAGACAGATTCAAGCATTTAACCCCCCCCCCCCCATCAGGAAATGGACGTGGCGATCCGTAAAGAGGTGGAGGAGGCGGCTCAGTTCGCCACGTCGGACCCGGAGCCGCCGCTGGAGGAGATGTGTAACCACATCTTCGCCAACAACCCCCCGCTGGAGGTCCGCGGCACGCACCCCTGGTCCAAGCTGAAGTCTGTGAGCTAGAAGCCTCCAGAACCAGAACCAGGTCCTTTACTGGTGAAGGAGACGAGTTGAGACCAGTAACCTGCACCTTCCCAGTCTCGGATTTTCTTCATTCCATCTTAAACACATCTAGCCCCGTTCAGTATTTATTTTATATAGATATATTTAAGTTATTCTTTCTACGTATATTCTATTTTTTTCTGGATTTTAACGCTGCACAAAACACGCACAAAAAAATCCTATATTTATTCATTTTAACTTCTGTAATGTTTCAGAAATCACTTTGAAAATGTTCTTAACATGATTGTTTTTCGTATAGCAATCAACCACAAAGAGACGAGAGGAAAGAGTTTAGTAGGTTTACTGTCGGAGCTGGAGATGATTGACAGGACCAGCAGCATCGGCCGGTGGGGAAGAAATTAAGAATTATCCTAAACGGGTGAAATATGAGCAGAAATGAATGGGGTGATGAATGCAGAAATACTTTCAAATTATTAAATTTGGGGAAAATTATTAAAAATGTAATAAATGGACATTTACTGGTATATTAATGTATTAAGTCATTAATTCTCCTTTTCATGTAAAGAAGGAAAACCCCCTAATTTAAAGACTCTCATTTACAAAAAATGAAACGGCCTGGGATGTTTGCAGAAAACAAGTGCAATTTCAAAGTTATATTTATTTATGTTCTACTCCTTGGGTGTTTTGGGGAGTTATTAATCATACAAAGGGACAAATTATTGCTCAAATATATTTAATAATTAGCAAAAACCTGGCAATGCTCATGAGAAAGTACATATGTGAATTTATTTTTTATGAGCTTTAAGATGTGATGTGTTTAGCAGCAAATCCAACCTGTAAACTCAATATTTCAACGTGAGCTGATGGTTTAGTGACAGCAGCAAATCCCGTACCTGCTACTTCACTCTGAGAATCCGCTGCTCCAGAGTTCCTAAATGTTCCAGATGTTCTGCACCTGCTCGACTTTCCTGAAAGAACATTTAAAAATGTGAACGTAGTAAGGAGCCATAAATTGTGACAGGAACCAGGATCCACTATATTATAAAGGTGATAATACATGTTGAGGGTTGTGTGGCTGCTTCATGTAAAGATGTATTTACAGTAAAATCTGAGCAAAACTGCTAAAAACCTAGTAAAGTTTAGTCTCACGAGCTTGTACAGAAATGGAAGCTTTACTGTGTTGAATGGTTTTAACTGAGAGACTGTTGGTTGTAAAATAAAAGATTGTATGGAGATAAAAATACTTGTCTAATTTTTCTTTTTATTGCAAATATAGTTGCAGATGGAGCTGCAACATCATTAAAAGGTGGAAAATGAATCAGACTTCCAAGCTTTCTCTTCTCAATCATAAGCCGAATAGCTGGGTTGAATATTCTCTCAATATTTTTCATTGCTGTTATTGATTATACATTATTTTTTGTAGTTTACACATTATGTATTCTAACATTATAATGTATTGCACCAATACTATAAGCTGACAATATGAAATGATTTAAACTAAAACTGAACCTGTAGTAGAAGCAGCTGCTGTTCTCGTCTCCGCCACTAGAGGTCCTCACAGGCCTGGAAATAACTCATTTATCCTGATGTATAGGTGAGTTACTAAAAAAAATAAATTAAATAATATATAAATATATAATAAATAATGCTGCACAACACCAACGATATGAACGTATCTATTTAAGCCTTTTTTCTACATTTCTTTCATACATTTATGGAGTCCTTTTAGTTTATATAAGTTTCAGTCCTCCATACTCTAGTGTATTTATATGAATATAGTAACTGAATTTACATTTTACAATACTATATAAATACAAAAATAATAGGTAATACAGGTAATAAGTCAAAAATAACTCTAAAATCTCTAGAATCAAAGCTTGTACATTTCAGACTATTTGTTTATGTTGTCATGTGTATATTTATACACTTATAAATGTTAAATTTACCAGAATTCAAGTAAAATTCAAGTAGAATAAGTATGTTATTGTGTCTATTTAAATCAAAATCTTTCCCGAACATATTTTTATATATCTATACATGGGTCAGTGACAAATCATGTTAAAAACTTAAAAAAACTGTTTCAAGAAGCATTCATCAGGTCACTCAAAAAGCATTTATGATTTTATTCAAAAGTCAAATGGTTTAACCAAAAAATAATGATAAATTGTAAATGCTGAATCCACCTAGAATATAAAACTACATGATAGTGTGTATTTTTGATGTTTTTAAACATAAGAGACCTGGTACCATTTTTATGGTTATATCTTTCCATTAAACATTAAAATTCAGCATAGTTATTTTTCTTAACATTTTAAAATATTGCTCTTATTTTCATTGTATTTATTATTTTATGTTTTTTTTTTATGTTTTATTTAGTTTATATATTTATGTCTTTATTTTATTTAATTTTCACTCAAACGCACACAAACCGGATGCCGTGTCCTGGACTCGTAACGCTGCAGTGACGTAGCTGGTCTGACGGACAGGTAAACCGACACCGGCCGCCATATTGGGAAGTACCGGAAGTAAGAGAGAGAGAGAGAGAGGGAGAGAGAGAGAGAGAGAGAGAGAGACAGAGAGACAGAGAGAGAGAGAGAGAGAGAGAGAGTCTGTAGGTCGTTTCTGAAAAGGGCGTCCTCCTCCTCCTCCTCCTCTTCCTCCTCCTCCTCCTCCTCCTCCTCCTCCTCCTCCTCCTCCTCTTCCTCCCCCCGCCCCCCCCCGGAGGAAGGGGCGGTCCCAGCGCTACAACAGATCCGGAATTAGACCGTGTTGGCTCGGATCGTCTCGGCTCGGCTCGGCTCCGGAGGTCGGTGGTGGAGCTCCGCGGCGGTTCGGAGGAGAGAAAAGGGCAAAACGAGCTTTAAACGATTCAAGTAAAGAAAAGAGAAAGAAAAAAGAGAGAAGAGTTTGAGGGAGAGAAGCCGCGTTAAAGTGAGAAAGTGTCGACGACGAACCGGAGAAGAGGAATAAAAAAAGGAGAAGAAGAAGTAACGTTAGAGGAGGAAGAAGATGCCGCTGGCTCAGTTGGCGGATCCATGGCAGAAGATGCCGGTGGGGGGGACTGCTGGGGAGGTGAGACCCGAACACACCATCAACTCACTACTGACACGCCATCAACTCACTACTACTGACACACCATCAACTCACTACTGACACACCATCAACTCACTACTACTGACACACCATCAACTCACTACTGACACACCATCAACTCACTACTACTGACACACCATCAACTCACTACTGACACACCATCAACTCACTACTACTGACACACCATCAACTCACTACTACTGACACACCATCAACTCACTACTACTGACACACCATCAACTCACTACTACTGACACACCATCAACTCACTACTGACACACCATCAACTCACTACTGACACACCATCAACTCACTACTGACACACCACCAACTCACTACTGACACACCATCAACTCACTACTGACACACCATCAACTCACTACTGACACACCATCAACTCACTACTGACACACCACCAACTCACTACTGACACACCATCAACTCACTACTGACACACCATCAACTCAATACTACTGACACACCATCAACTCAATACTACTGACACACCATCAACTCACTACTGACACACCATCAACTCACTACTGACACACCATCAACTCACTACTACTGACACACCATCAAATCACTACTGACACACCATCAACTCACTATCAACTCATTACCGACTTACTATTAACACAATCAAATCACTACTAACTCACTATTAACACACTATCAATTCACTACTAAGTCAATATTAACCTTATTAACTCACTACTGACACACCATCAACTCACCATTAACTCACCATCAACTCACCACTGACACACCATCAACTCACTACTGACACACCATCAACTCACTACTGACACACCATCAACTCACTACTGACATACCACCAACTCACTACTGACACACCATCAACTCACTACTGACACACCATCAACTCACTATCAACTCATTACCGACTTACTATTAACACAATCAAATCACTACTAACTCACTATTAACACACTATCAACTTACTATCAATTCACTACTAAGTCAATATTAACCTTATTAACTCACTACTGACACACCATCAACTCACCATTAACACACCATCAACTCACTACTGACACACTATCAACTAACTATTAACTCACTATTAACACACAATCAAATCACTATTAACTCACTATTAACACATTATCAACTCACTACTAGCTCACAACTGAAACTATCAGCTCATTATCAACTTAATATATATTTATCACTAACTCACTACTAACCCTATCAACTCACATTAATACACTATCAACTTACTATCAACTCACTATTAATACATCACTGAGACACTATCATCTCACTACTTAACACACTGTCAACGCACTACTACTACACCAGCAGCCTAATACTACTACTGCTACTATCCACTTGTATCAATATACAAACAATTCACTATTAACTCACTATCACCTCACTATTAACACAATATGAATACACTATCAACACACTATTAACTCACTATTAATACATTAACATTTTACTATAAACTCACTCTCAACGCACCGTTAACTCACAATCAACACTATCAACCTACTAACAACGCACTAATGCACAATTTACTTACTGTCAACACACTATTGACACACAAAATGACACTATCAACATATTATTGACACTATATCGACACACTGTCAACACACTAACACATTGTCAACACACTAACACACGCAACCTGACTTTCAGTTGTCTGCAGTGTTTCTGTAAGAACAGAGCTGACATAGCGTTTAAATACAACATACTGTACAGGACCTTAAAGTCACCTTAGATAGAAATTACTGTTAGATCAAAAATGTAACTTTACAGTAACCTTTAATGATGTCAGAATCTATCTGAGAACAAACATGCAAAATACAGTGTTAAAGTGTTTTTTCTAAGTACTATAATTAGGTCACAACCTTGCAATTATTCATTATTTGGTGCAATAGGATTTAAATGTATGCTATAGATTAAACACACCGTGAGTATGAATCATCAATCTGAGATCATAAATACAATGTTATTCTCCAAATAATAGTACTAAAGTAGTGTTACAGAAAACAACTATTATGAGGCCACTATAACCTTCTAAATGTTCTGCAAATCACCACAGAGCATTCGGTGAGGCTGAAAATGCCGTAAAGTGCAATAATGTGATGATTCGATCGATATTGAGCGACATAAAATGCTCTCTAAGAACACAGAGTGCAAAATGTCAAATCAATACAGCGAACAGCAAACCTGCACCAGAGGAGGCTAAATTGACCCCATATTAGATTAAAACACCATCTCAAGAAGAATCAGAGCTCAAACCTGCTAAAATACTGTGTACCAGAGGATAAACTAGTCCTCACAGTGACAGAAAGGTCATTATGTGATGCAGCAAATAAATAAAGAGGAATAAAAGGATCCTAAATGTAACTCAGAGCACCTTACATTCATTCATCCAACAGTCCACAACCTAAAGATCATCATTTTACTAATACAAGATCAAAGAAACCAGAAAATAATCAGAGAAGGGAAGCTGGAACCAGACAATTTGGACACCTACTTCCTAAAAATGACTTAAATCGATTCATAGATTAGTAAATTAGTTGCTCATAATGTAATAGTTGGCTACTAATCAATTATTGACTAATCGTTGCAGCTCTAGTTTCAGTTTTTTAAAAAAGGTGACAACAAGGTGGCTTATTGGGGCAGAAACTGATGCCAAAAGCAAACAGAAACGTTGTTTAAGTGTCAAAAATCACTCGGGATGTTGAACAGATATTTGTGGCAGGATAAAGCTTTTGTTGTGGTTCAGATTTCTATTTTTTGTTCTTGGTATAAAGCAGAAAACGGTGCAAACACAGGCAGTCCAAGTGTGGGACGATTCTACAAAAGGCCCTGTCTGTGTGTGTGTGTGTGTGTGTGTGTGTGTGTGTGTGTGTGTGTGTGTGTGTGTGTGTGTGTGTGTGTGTGTGTGTGTGTGTGTGTGTGTGAGAGTTTTTTTTCTCCAGTTCTTCCTTCCTACAAGTTTTTGAATCTTGATAAAGAGCAGGAGGTGGAGCCTCAGCAGCCACATGATTCAGGAAGAGCTTACGTCTGTGTGTGTGTGTGTGTGTGTGTGTGTGTGTGTGGTGTGTGTGTGTGTGTGTGTGTGTTTCCCCACTTCCTGTATGAGGTATCATACAGGGCTGCATGGTGAAATAGCAGCAGGCAGATAAACTAATAATCAAACCTGATTCACAGAAGATGCACTGAGTCACAGCCAGGTTTGTTTTTTGTCCCGTGAACACGCTCGTACCTGCCGGCGCTGGCGTTTCACACTCGAGGCCCCGCCCTCTTTTCACCTCGCTATCAAACCCGACAGGAACGTACCGGCGCTGGGTGAAATCGACCTTTGACCCCAAGGTTACACCTCTGAGCCTTTTGATGTCGTACCAGCCTTATCTAGGCCAACATGGGACAAAAACTACACTCATACACACACACACACACACACACACACACAAAGAAGTGTGTGAGGAAGTTGTGAAATAAAGAAGAGCTTCTAAGTGGTTTTTGCCCTGAAGACATTGAATCTTTCAGCGTGCACATAAAGAGGTGCTGCTGCATGTTGTCTAACCACCAGGCCTGCAACTAACCTCTATTAATGCTTCATTTATTTCCATAAATTCAGGGTCACGGTGTAAAACCATTAAAAATAAAATTATCTTTTAAAAGAAAGTAATATAAAAATTAAAAACAAACACTGTCATTCATAACCAATCAGAGTAGAGGCTCATTAACATCACTGAGACAGACACAGGCTATCTGAGTAGATTACAACTATATTTAGATGATTTTTGGTTTCTAAATAAACAGATTTATCCATATTTATGTCACAACTTCATATAAAACCCAGGAGAAGTGTAAAATAAGGGATTTTTTATTTAAAGAAACTGTCTTTTTAGTTGTTTTATGGACCAAACAAATGACCGTCAATCACTAAATAACAGCCAGGATGTTTATTAGTTCTCTTACAGATCAGGTGTGTATTGTAAACCAGGAGAATAATTCCAGCAAAACTGAAATAAAATGGAAAATTCCTCCTATTCTTTAAAACCAGTGTGATAATGTGTAATTTACATTTATGCTACAGTTATGAAGTTTCTTTCTGGGTGAGTCACGTTTCTCGTCTCCTCTCTTTCTTCCTCTTTCTCATCATAATCTTTCCCTTTCTCTTGTCTCCTCTCAGCTTTCTCCTTTATTTTTCCTCTTTTAGAGCTGCTGTGCAGATTCCAGGTTTAATCCTCCACTTCTCACCATATTATCTTTTATTGCTGGGCAGTACCTTTTTTCAGAGCAGATGAGGTGGAAGTCGTGATAAATCTCTCTGAAACTACATTTGATTGTGTATTTGTGAACTCTGCTCTGATTCCTGTAAGATGATGATGGGAGGTTTTATTTCAAAATGAAAGACGCCTGCTCAGCAGAAAAAGAATCTCTATACAGATCTATACTATAAGTCCATGAACTTATTTATATAACAGATTTACTGAAAACCAGACAGGAACATTCAGCTTCCTGGTTTAACTAGAACCGCTATAAAATGTCCAGATTCTCTGGTTCAGCTTCTGTTCTCTGATTATTTCCTGGTTTCTTTATTCTTCTATAAAAGTAAACTGATGATCTTTGGGTTGTGGACAAAAAAGACATTTTAGCTTCAATCTGCAGCTTTAGAAACACCAGTGACTCAGGGAGTGTTTTCAGGTATCACAGCGTGTATTTTTCCTGGTGAACATGTTGAAACCTGAAGTGACGCTGCAGCAGGATCACGATGGGCATGTCTCTGTTTATCAGGTGTGTGTGTGTGTGTGTGTGTGACGTCTCTTCATCTCTCCGTCTGATTACAGGACCCGCATCACGATCCCGAGGACCTGGTGGGCGAGGACGACTCCATGCCTGCTGTGAGTCCTTTTTGGTTTCTCATGTTGACATCAAACAGCCTCCACATCGTGTTTGGAGGTTTGTGTTAGCGCTGCTGACATTTACTGAGCCCCAGTCATAAACACAGTGAGTCTGTTTGTACTGACAACAGCTAGCACTAGCCTGTGTGTGTGTGTGTGTGTGTGTGTGTGTGTGTGTGTGTGTGTGTGTGTGCGCCCCTCTCTTTATATAGTTGTGAGCATTACCAACGTTGTGAGGACATTTTGACCTGGTTCTAGAATAAACAAGTAAAATATATATATTTACCATCAGCCAGGATCAAGAGAAATGACAGAAACTCATGAAGCTCATCACATTCTTCACATCCTTCCTAAGAGCTCTCTCTGTGTGATTAGTGTGATGAAGTGTTCGTGTTTATTATTATTATTCCTCTGCACAACTTTCTGCATATCTTTACCCTTTGACCATATTTAAGGTGATATTAAACATTTCCTCCCTTCAGCTGTGCTCAATCACAAATGAACTCACTGTACGATCAGTACAAATAGTCCTAAATGTTCCTACCTGAATTAAAAATGAATTAAAACTACATTTTGACCTGAAGGCGATGCCCGTACATGTGCGACTTTGTGTCTGAATTTCAGTAGGTTTGTTTTACTCTTTTAAAAACTCCCTGCCTCCTGCTGCAGGATAATTGCTGGTGTCAGAGAGAAGCACGGCTCAGTATTAAAGTCATGAGTCATCCTAAACCAAATAAAATCCTCCCTCAGATCCTGTGATCTGCTTCATATCGCCGTTTATCTCTGATGTTTCGTCACATTCCAGGAGTTACAGCAGAGACATTTATTGGACGATAAATGTGCGATAAACAATATTATTGTAATTTGAAGACCTTTTTTTTTGCCACAAACTCAATGCACATCACCTCCCTTTTTCTCATAATATTATGTTTTTTACATCATGATAACAACTCATTTGTTTTGTTTAAAATCAAATGATTATAAATTGTTATAGTAATTATGCTGTAATTAGCATAAACCACACCCTCTAAAGTGTTCTATCTATCTATCTATCTATCGCAGTCATTCAGAAAGTGACTCTATATATATATATATATATATATATATATATAATGGTTGTGAGTCAACATTCAGTTAAAAGGTTCTAGCAGCAGTGACTGGAAGCTCCAGTGTAGAGAAAACAACAGCCTCATGTTTCCACCTGAACAACACACACACACACACAAGGTGTGTTTGTGTGTGTGTGTGTGTGTGTGTGTGTGTGTGTGTGTTGGCTGCAGGGAGGGCAGCTGGATGCATCGATTTTTAAATGCAGAGGAGATGGCTTATGGATCGTCTGCCTGAGAAGAGCTGAGCACTCATTACTTCACTCTCCAGAGTCTGCAGCATACACACACACACACACACACACACACACACGCGCACACACACACACACACAGTCGGAAGAAAGAAGCTAAATGTGAACAGTGAGAATGTCACAATGTGTGTGAGGATGAATATATGAATATATTACAAAGCTGTTAATGAGTCAATTCTGTTCCTGTGTGTGTGTGTGTGTGTGTGTGTGTGTCTCAGGTTAAAACGGGTAATGAGGCAGCTGTTTTCAGGTTCACCTGCTGACGGAGGAAAAGTTTCTTGCCCTAAATCTCA
>JAYKQN010000038.1:375000-560000 GCA_036785175.1 Eupleurogrammus muticus
CTCTAAATTGCCCATAGGTGTGAGTGTGTGTGTGAATGGTGTGTGAATGGTGTGTGTGCCCCACGATTGGCTGGCGACCATCTGGGGTGTATCCCTGCCTCTCGCCATAAATGCGCTGGGATAGGCTCCAGCAGACCCCTGCGACCCCGAAAGGGAATAAGCGGGATAGAAAATGGATGGATGGATGGATGATATTAATTATTATTAACAGCATTTACAGTCTCATGATCTTGTGATTCTGATTCACGTTTAGCTTTTTGTGCTTTTTGAAGTATTTATCTGGACATATCTTTGTCTGTTTGAGCAAAGGTTTTTAAAAACGTTCCTATCACCAGATGTATGAGCAGAGCGTCCTGACGTGACGTTTGGTGTTTATTTTAAAATATTTCTTTCTACTTTTGGAGGTCTGATCCAGCAGCTGTGAGAGTTTCTCTGGATTATCTGAAGATAAACTCTACAAGCTGCTGTGATTAAAGCTGAGAGCTTTACTTATAAAGAGCTTATATTTACATGGTAGCACAGGGGTGATTTATAGCACACGTGTGTACATTTATATACCAGAAACACAACGACATAAAGGCTCAGTCAGTAGTATTTAGTGGAACACTCATAAATATAACATTTATAAGTATGTTTTAATTCAAGCAATCAAAATGTGTTTTATTACCACAGATTGAGATGTTTTTACACACTTTAAATCTGGTGTTAGACACTCAATAGACAATACACAAAAAGTTGATTTATTGTCTTGTCATTTACAACCAGGAGAATGGAGTAGATTTACACATTTATAGCAAAAAACATAATGCACAATTTTTTTTTTTTGTAATTTACTTCAATATGAAACCAAAAATACTATAACATAATATTAATCTCCACTTAAAGGTACAGTCTGTAAAACAGAAATATAATATAATTAAATAATCATAAGTCTGTTTTAATTAGTAATAAAAAGAGTAGTTTTCTTCCCTCAGAGCTGGTTTATCTCCGTCAGGGCGTCAGACACGAGGCCTGAGGGCAGATCTGGACTCTAATTAATAGAAGACATTAGAAATTGAGTTGTCTGTAGAAGACAATGGTTTGGTTTAGTTCCTGTTGGGTTGAGTTTTTTCTTTTTGTGGATGTTCGTCCTTTAATTGACAGTTTCCAGGAATGTGGAAGAATCGACTGTGACGATGTAGGACGCTGATTTAACAACACGAGGAGAGAGAGAGGTGTGAAAAAAAGAGAAGGAAGGAAGAGGGAGAGGAAGTGTTGGGCCGAGCAGACAGAGGCTCCACTGTTCCTGTCCCGCAGATCACAGGGAAGTGGGGGGTGTTGTGGACGGGTTTCCATGGCAACGAGGTTGGCACGGTGACAGATTTGCTCCGTGTTTCCGTCTTGTCGTTGCTATCGTCGTCCGACGTTTCGCAGAACAAAGTCGGATTAATTGACTATATAATTATGAATACTCGTTAGTTCTCAGCCGCTCCTGGACACGTTGGACCAATCACAGCAGAGATTGTTCTCACCTGATCTTGGTGAAACTGGATTTTTTCTCTGTGAGAAAATCAAAGTGAACTAACAAGTTCTCCAGCTTCGCTGCTGACTCAGACTTTTAAAGGTTTGAAAAATGCCCGAATCGACGTCATCTCTCCGTTTCTTCTTCTCCTGCGACGCTTCTCTTGCACCGAACATGAAGGATAAACGGCGCCGCCCGCTGGTCGTTACGTCACATAGATGATCTATAATAGACTCTGGTTTCCACGGCGACAGTCAACGCCTCCCACTGAACCTCCAGCCTCCACACGTCTGTGCATTTGTTCATAGATCAGTTACCTTCATCTGAGTGTGTGTGTGTGTGTGTGTGTGTGTGTGTGTGTGTGTGTGTGTGTGTGTGTGTGTGTGTGTGTGTGTGTGTGTGTGTGTGTGTGTGTGTGTGTGTGTGTGTGTGTGTGTGTGATTGAGGATCCTGTCTTCCAGCTCCTGAATAAATGATGGCGTCCTCCCTCTGCTCCTCATCTATACTTCATGTTCTCTCAGCTTCTCTTGCTCTATAAAGTTCGTCCTTCATCTCTCTTTTCACCACTTTCCATCTGATTTTTTTCCCTTCCCAGAATCCACATCTTTCCATTTACAACTCCTCCAACTAATGAACAGTCTTCCTTGAATGATTACTTGTTTAATCTGTAAAGTGACAAATCACCACAAAAAATCACTGTTTCTTTGAACTCTGCTCCTTTAAATGCCTAAAAAAATGATCTGTATTTCCACTGATGTATATCAGAATAAAGTAACTTCCAGTAAATAAATTTATTCTATTATTAGAATAATCAAAAATTAATTTGTTGTTGGTATATAAATATATTTCTGCAGGTATTTTAAGAGCTGCAGCTAATGATTATTATTTTAATTATTGATTTATCTGTTGATTATTTTCTAGATTGTTCATGTTTTGCAGTAACACACAAATTTCCCTGTTGTGGGATCAATAAAGTTTTATCTTATCTTATTCAGAAAATGTCCAGATTCTCTGGTTCCAGCTTCTGTTCTCTGATTATTTCCTGGTTTCTTTATTCTTCTATAATAGTAAACTGATGATCTTTGGGTCGTGGACAAAAAAAGACATTTTATCAATATTTTACACCATTAATGAACCAAACAACTAATCAGTTCTGAATGATCAGAATAGTTGTTGGTTGCAGCTCTATACAGAACAACCTGAGACACTGAGCAGCAGTCGGGGTTAAAGGTCGAATAAGTAATGGACGGCTGCTTTTTCCGTGTTGGAGATGTGAAGCGGTGACCTCTGACCTTTAGGCCTCTGCCACCAACATCAGATCACTTTAAATACTAGCATTTTCCTGCTGAAGCCACTCTCTGATCTTCGACAGGTGTGTGTGTTATTGCATGCACGCGTGTAAGTGTGTGTGTGTGTGTGTGTGTGTGTGTGTGTGTGTGTGTGTGTGTGTGTGTGTGTGTGTGTGTGTGTGTGTGTGTTTGTGTGTGTGTTATTTGAGCCTCAGCTCAAGGCGAGCGGAAATGCACTTTATGGTCTCTAACCTGACAAATCCCAAGTGTGAGTGTGTGTGTGTGTGTCTGTCTGTGTGTGCGTGTGAGTGTGAGTGTGTGTGTGTGTGTGTGTGTGTGTGTGTGTGTGTGGTGGCCATCCGGCCTGTTAATTTGGTTGCATAACAGGTTTAGAGTGTGTCTGACTGTCTGGAATGGAATCCCGCTCACGCAGTCCGTGATAGCTGCTGCTTCCATGGAGAAGCTCTATACACAAACACACACAGACACACACACACACACACACACACACACACGCTCATGCATTTTCATTACGTTGACATTTGAGGTGTTGAGCTGATGCTTTTCTCACCCACAGCGATTCACAATGAGAACAGCAGAAAAAGCTTTGAAGCACCAGGTTTACATGAAGACAGCAGCTCCAGTGTCTCTCTCACACACACACACACACACACACACACACACACACACACACACGGGATGAGAACACATAAGAGCTGTCTGGTTGGTATTATTACCAAAGTCCCTCTTGCATCTATTTTTATTAACAAAGTTAATAAGGGATATACACAAGATGCTGGAAATGTTGGCATCACTTCTCTATGTCTCTCTCTCTCTCTCTCTCTCTCTCTCTCTCTCTCTCTGTCTTTCTCTCCCTCCATCACTTCTATAGATCACATAAAGCCAATGACATAAAACGATTGAAATGAATTTTCATCAAATAGACTACAATTTGATCCACTTTACACCTAAAAAACAACCAAAACTCATTGCAATGACGTTTATCAACTTTTCTCTTCCAGTAGAAATAAGCACAGATTCATCACGTTGCTTCTTGCACTTTTCTTTATTGTCAAAATATCATAGCGCTTCATTTCAGGCACAGGAGACGCACTGTTTGATGAACGAATGAATGAGGTGAAACGGGATGAACATCGGTAGCTAGGAAATCATTACCTGCCTGTTTTTGGAGCTCCACTGATGCATCAACGAAATCCAACTGAACTCAGTGTATTTGGTTTGAATGGAGTGTTTGTTTCTTTTGTCCACAACCCAAAGATCATCAGTTTACTATTATAGAAGAATAAAGAAAAAAATATTCAGAGAACAGAAGCTGGAACCAGAGAATTTGGACATTTTAGAACATTCATTCAGTTATTATCATAACAGTAAATCAAAGCTGCACAGATGCCATGAAAATTAAATATAATTTTTTTTCTTCTCATTTCTGGATTGGTTTTTTATTAATAAAATAATACAGCAAAATAAAAATTTCTCATGAAAAGGTCGTTAGAGCTGCAGTTTCAGACGTTTTATCGTGGTTTCTTCTCTATTATAACTGGGAGCATCAGTGGGATGAATCAGAAGCTCAGCAGCTTCTCTTTGTTCCATTAAACCAGCACAAAGTCTGAGGAGGTGACAACAGGTGGAGGAAATCCAAGAAATGTCAGCGTCCTGTCAACCTGCCACCACCACATTGTGTACATTGTGTTCAGAGTGTGTGTGTGTGTGTGTGTGTGTGTGAGAGGGGGCTGTAACAGGTGGAGGATTTCTACTGGAGTGTGTGTGTGTGTGTGTGTGTGTGTGTGTGTGTGTCAGCTGTGAGTTTTATAATTAATTTGCATGTTCATCAGAACTAGAACAGAACTCCCTATGTTATTGATTATTTATCATTAGAGCAATTTATTGATTATTTTGATTCAAAAAGAGACCTATTGTCACTGCAAAAACATCATCTTAACGGGGAAAATATGTTGTTTTTGGTACAATAAGTTCAACATTGAGCAGAATTATCTTATTTCAGTGGGTCAGACTAAAAAAAGAAGACTAGAGATGATGACTAACTAAAATCATAGACTAAATTATGGAATAAGATAATTCTACTCAACATTGGATTAACTCATTAATCCAACATTTACTGGACTACATTACTACATTAACTGTTGTCACTATTTTGCTCCCTCCCTGCTCCCTTAAAATCAATCTACTTCAACCTGAAAACATTTATTGGTGTTTTCTGTTTCTCTTTAATTAATAACAGAATCTCCTCTTTAGATCAAATGAATCAGCAACTCACCAAACTCTCAGTCAGTTTCGTTGGTGTCTGTGACTGAAATGTGTCACGATGGATGAGTGTGTGAAAGTTAGAACGGGAGATGTTTTTTTTTTTTTCTTTCCACTCGTGTAGTTCACTCATTGGTCAGTGAGTGTGTGTGTGTGTGTGTGTGTGTGTGTGTGCGTGGGTTAAACGGGGATCTCCAGGACACCTGATGGAAACACGGGGTCAAAGGTCACAGCTGTGTGTCAGAGCAGAGGGGGGAGACCCGGGTCCCCGTCCTGATTTGGATCCTCCCCCCTCCCTTTCCTGTGGGTTTCCCCTCTCCCTGGCTCACTCTTCCAGTCGTTCTCTCGCGTCGCTCCACTCATCAACAGCAGCTCCAGACTCTCTCCTCTCGGTCCGTGATGACGGCGGCCGACGCCAAGCCGCCACCGCCGTGCGTGCGCGCCGTGGCCGGCCTCGTAAGGGCGTTGAGGAGCCGGCTGAAGGCGCTGAGACGTCTGCTGCTGCTCCCCGGGACGGGCGGCTGGGGGCCAGCAGGACCCAGAACTGCCGTGAGTAGTCTGGTCTTTAGACCTGACCTCCACTATAGCAGAAGCGTTTTTAATTATTAGTGTTTAATTAAAATGAAATGCTGTTAACGGCATTTTTTTTTTTTTTTATTTAATTTTTTAATTTTTTTTTTCCTTTTTTAAATTTAAAAAAAAAGATTTTTGTAACTTTTCTAACTGCTGCTGTAGCACTGTAAATTTCCCCACTGTGGGACAATAAAGGAGCTATCTAATCTAAAGAAACATGAGGAGAAAACATCCAGATGTCCTGGAGTCTGGTAGATGTGTCTCTGCTTTTATGAGTTGGACTCTAGTTGGACTCTACTTCAACGTGTTTTTCACTTTATTTACACAAGACTCATAGTTTGGTAATGATTTGGTGTCAATGAAGGTGTCAGGGTTAGGGTTATTAAATAACATGTTTTCTGCTGTTACTGGGTGTAGTATTATGTAATATTCGTCTTTATGCAGATGATACTATTCTATATTTCATGCATCTTTTTATAATTCAGTTGGGTAGTCTTCTCCATTTTTATCAGAGGCCTTGTTTGTGCATTCTAAGTTACAGCCTCTCCATACCTGTCGATTTTATTTATAATCATTAAATGAATGTTAACACCACCAAAGCTGCAGGGAAACATGAGTAGAAAACATCCAGATGTGTCCAGTGGTTGTGTATCCCTGCATTCTCCAGTTGGACTCTACGTTGTGTGAGAATATCTTGTATTTGCAGAATATGACAGAAATGTGCTGTTCTTTATAGTGATTTTGTTTTTATTTAATATGTGAGCGTTGTTGCAGGCAGACTGTGTGTGTGTGTGTGTGTGTGTGTGTGTGTGTGTGTGTGTGTGTGTGTGTGTGTGTCTGTGTGTGTGTGTGTGTGTGTGTCTGTGTGTGTCTGTGTGTGTCTGTGTGTGTGTGTGTGTGTGTGTGTCTGTGTGTGTGTGTGTGTGTGTGTGTGTCTGTGTGTGTGTGTGTGTGTGTGTGTGTGTGTGTGTGTGTCTGTGTGTGTGTGTGTGTGTGTGTGTGTGTGTGTGTGTGTGTGTTGAGGAGGTTCATGTTACTCCTGACGTGTCCTAACCTCAGTTTCATATTTACTGGACTGGTTGGTGTTTAAGTCAAGTCACAGATCAGGACATTTATTACATGGATGTAAACACATCAACTAGCTTGTGATCACTTGGAGACATTAGAACGAGCTATGACCCTTTACATATTGTCCATATTGGGTTCGTATGTTGAACAGTTGCTTAGTTTGACATTCAGCTATAAAAAGCTTCTGAAATATGAAGATGATTCAGGTTTTAAAACATTGATGTTTGTCATTTGTGTGAGAATCTTTCCTCCTTTTCCTCCTGTAGACATTACAGTTGCTATAAAGACTTTATAGCTGTGTCCTTCATGGAGAACAGCTGCTTTGTTTTACCTGTAGTCTACAACCTTCAACCCACGTGAATGAGGACTAACCACACGGTTCCAGATCGTCTGGTTCAACCTGCAGAGTTTGAGTTAATTAGATATCCTGTCTGTAACGTGTTTGTAGTGAATTAACTGCATCAGCCTGACGAGGCCTTCATTACCTTCATTACATTCATTACATTCATTATATTAATTATATTCATTATATTCATTATATTCATATTCATTACAGCTGGTGAATGTGGTTCAGCTGTTTAAATGTTTTAATCCTGTTCATTCAGACTGAAAACAGCCAGTCAGAGCTTAAACTGTTTGATTTTACATGTGGAGACATGATTTTCAGTTTCAAGAAATAAACGAATCAGTAGCTGAAATAAACCTTATCTGCTGTTTTTAACGGTTATCTGGTGTTTTTAACGGTTATCTGCTGTTTTTAACGGTTATCTGGTGTTTTTAACGGTTATCTGGTGTTTTCAACGGTTATCAGGTGTTTTTAACAGTTATCTGGTGTTTTTAACAGTTATCTGGTGTTTTTAATGGTTAGCTGCTGTTTTTAACGGTTATTTGGTGTTTTTAACGGTTATTTGGTGTTTTTAACGGTTATCTGGTGTTTTTAACGGTTATTTGGTGTTTTTAACGGTTATCTGGTGTTGAGCGGTTAGCTGGTGTTGAGCGGTTAGCCGGTGTTTAGCGGTTAGCCGGTGTTTAGCGGTTAGCCGGTGTTGAGCGGTTAGCCGGTGTTTAGCGGTTAGCTGGTGTTTTTGACGTGTTTCAGTTGTTTTTAACGGTTATCAAGCATCTTGACAGCATGTTTAAAACATAAAATAAAGTGCGCTGTCTTGTGTAACTGATAATATTAATGATATTAATTATTATGTAGAAATACGGTAACTACGACTGTCCAGTTAAATCCGCTTCTCTCTAGTTAGTTCAAACTGGTTCTCTTTTCTAACAGAGGTATCGAACTGTGGTGTGTGTGTGTGTGTACAAATTATTTTTTATATCGCATAACATTTTAGGAAGTTATTTTTAAACTTCCATATTAAGAAACACATTACACATAACAAACATAAATTAAGTACAGACGTTGAGGACAGATAGAAGTGACAACGAATGGTTTAATGAATATGGTAATTGTATTAATTAATAATCTATTGAGATGGGCTTGAAAAAGTATTGAAATTAACTTCAGGTTTCCTGCATATACCGTGTTTCATCATGTGAGTAAGAGGTGCTATATGACCATTCTGTTGGCTCTGGTCTTCCATCTGTGCTCTGACTCACACACACACACACACACACACACACACACACACACACACTCACACACTCACTCACACACGGCTATGTGAAATGTCAACATTCTTAAACTCCAGCTCTGTGGATGTATTTTCTTAGCAGCATCTCGTCTGTTGTTGCTGCTGTTTAATCTGCTCCAGGTTCTGATCTGGGTTCAGTTCGCTCTCAGCGCACTGGTTGATGCGTGGTCATGTAAATGTTGTGTGTGTGTGTGTGTGTGTGTGTGTGATCAGCTGTTTACTACACCTGATGCCCAGGTGAAACCCGTTCATGCTTCTGACATGGAACATGTTGGCTTCATAGTGAATCAGCTCATTATTTGTTGGTTCACTCTCAGCGTCTCGTACCATTGTTTTATTTTTTGAACGAAATAGAGCTGCAATATTTATATGCTCTTTGATTAGTTTAAAACTATTGATCTCTAACTATTGTAAGAATCAATTAGTAGATTTAAATCATTTTCTAACTAGAAAATGTCCAGATTCTCTGGTTCCAGCTTCTGTTCTCTGATTATTTCCTGGTTTCTTTATTCTTCTATAATAGTAAACTTTGGGTTGTGGACAAAAAAAGACATTTTAGGTTCAATCTTCAGCTTTGGGAAACAACAACATTTTATAAATCAAACAACTTGATTAATTGATGCAGTGATTGATAGATTAATCAACTATCAGAAGTCATTAATGGCATCCCTACATATTTTCTGATGATCCTTTAAAGGGACAATCATTCAGAAAATTGTTTTTTTGTATGTTATTCTCTACACAATTTTGTTAACACAATAATAAAATTATGTGAACGAATCAGCTGCTCAGTGTTGAGCAAAGATTTGAGAATAGAAAAGGAAATCTAAATAGATAGGATGATGGAGCTCTACCTACCACGTTATCCAGATTGAAAGAGAGAAAGTAGGAGGGAACGAGGGAGAGAAGAAGGAGGGAGGTGAAGAGAGAGAGAGAGAGAGAGAGAAGTGTTAGCGAGCAGCATCAGCTCATCATCCTGTAGCCTCACAGTCAACACACAGCAGCATGTTAGCACCGCACAGCAGTCAGGACTACAGGACCCACAATGCCCCAGGGCAGCCAGTGGCCAACAGGTCACCCACCTGGGAACTGCTGCAGGTAAGGAGCAAAGGGGTAGAGGAAGAGGATGGTGTGTGTGTGTGTGTGTGTGTGTGTGTGTGTGTGTGTGTGTGTGTGTGTGTGTGTGTGTGTGTGTGTGTGTGTGTGTGTGTGTGTGTGTGTGTGTGTGTGTGTGTGTGTGTGTGTGTGTGTGTGTGTGTGTGTGTGTGTGTGTGTGTGTGTGTGACTAACGCTGAGACGTGTCATCAACCTTCACGCACTGAAAACATCTCTGTTGTTCACCTTTATTTCATTTTTCATATGTATTTTTAGTTGAGTTGAGACAAACTGACTGTGGCTGCATTGCATTCTGGTACTTTGAGGCTGAAATGTGTAAAGAAATGTATCAGTTTGTCTAAATGTGCGTGTTTTATGGCTGAATAATCAGATGAGATGGTGCTTTGTGACTTTATGCTGATTATTTTCTAGTAATTATAATGCATTAATCACTGGATCAATAAAACATCACAAAAGAGTGAACAATGTTTTTGTCCAGACCAACAGTCCACAACCCAAAGATCATCAGTTTACTGTTATAGAAGAATAAAGAAACCAGGAAATAATCAGAGAACAGAAGCTGGAACCAGAGACATTTCACATTTTCTTCTTGACTCCAATCCATTATTGGTTCTTGATGATAAATGTAGTAGTTGGAAAGTAATTGATTAATTGACTACGTTGTAGTAATGAAGGTTAATCTGATTAGAACCATTCACTAGTTGTAAAATGTACATGTGTTGGGCTGATCTTGGTCAGTGATTCTTCCTTGACGGATAAATCCACAGTTTGAGGACGTTAATAATGAGCTGGACGTTGTGTTTTTCACAGGATGACGTGACGATCAAAGAAATCAGCATCACCCACCATGTGAAGGAGGGGTCGGAGAAGGGAGACCCCCGACAGTTCGAGCTGCGCAAAGTCCTCGGACAAGGCTCCTTTGGCAAGGTGTGTGTGTGTGTGTGTGTGTGGCTGTGTGTTCACATGTACCTGTGAGCAGATTTGTGACATCACAGATGGTCTTTAACCAACCAATCATGATCCAGAATACCGCTGATTATGAGTGTGATGAGGAAACACAGAGAATGAACCTGAAATTAAAAATATTCATAGATTGTGAAATTTTGAGGGAGGAGGATGAGTCATTTTAATGAGATCCTCATAAAAAACCTATAGATGTCAATTCTACACAAATATTTAACTTACACTTGTTTAAATCTATTGCAATGAACAGGTAATTAAGATGAGATAGGATAAGATAAAACTTTATTGATCCCACAACGGGGAAATTTGTCTGTTACTGCAGCGTTACAGATAAAGAGAAGAAAATAAAGCTGAAGAAGATAAAAAACTATAAAAAAAAAAAAATAAAAAAAAAATAAGAATAAAAAAACACACAACACAATGTACAAATTCGCAGAATTTGTTGATCCGCATACACAGTATGCATTATGGACATAGAATGGAGAGAAAATGCTAATAAATAGTAAGAAAAGAGTAAGAAGAAAAGTATGCATAAGCAAGGCATATATACCTACATACATGCACGTACATACCTACATACATACACATACACACATATTTGCATATATATATATATGGACATACATATCCACGCACATACCCGCATGTACACATACATAGCTAATGCACACTTAAGGTGCAGGGTGTGTGTGAAGAGAAAAAAAAGTGACCAGTGAAAAAGTGACAGAGTGACTACAGTGAGGGTTATGTTTATGTTATGTTATAGAGTCTTATTGCTGTCGGGATTAATTGATTAGTCATTAGCCTAAAATCCTTTTTTTACACTTTCTCATTCCAAGGTATTGGGTATAGTTAAATTTTTTTTCTTTTTGATAAATGCATTAAATTTGACAGGCAGCACCTTTAACCCAGTTTTCCCCACTTCCAAGAACAGAAACCCAACACATATTGCTGGTACACACACACACACACACACACACACACACACACAAGAACAATCCCCCAGGGCCTACATAAGGTACAAATACTGTCAAAATACATCTTAGACCAATTTTAAACCACTTCAGAAAGAGGCAGCAACTTAAACTGTGATGAAGTCTGAGAACTTTGTTTTCCGGTTTCATTTCCACTCAGCACTGATGTTTCTGCTGCTCCAGGGTGGTGTTAGGGCCCGTTGCCATGGAGACAGAGGGTCCTCCACTCTCCATTAGTGTCAACATCTCTAAGAATGAACGATTAAGTGTGTGTGTGTGTGTGTGTGTGTGTGTGTGTGTGTGTGTGTGTGATCAGGTGTTGCCTGATAATCTACATAAGTATGATCTGGATAATGGAGCTAACCCACCTAATATAGTCCAGGATAATACACACAGTACACCCAGCTTTGACACACACACACACACACACACACGTTTACCTTTGTTTTGTTGTGTCCAGGTGTTTCTGGTCAGGAAGGTCACGGGGCCGGACGCTGGACAACTGTACGCCATGAAGGTCCTGAAGAAAGCAACGCTGAAAGGTAGGAAACACCAACCTTTGTGTGAAAATTTGTCTTTAAAAACAACAAACAACAACAACAAAATGCCAATAAAGATTCATCCGCCTTTATTCTCTAGTGTAGGAATGGGCCAGAACAATTTTATTAATTAATTAATTTTTATTGTTTTCTGCCACAAAAACACACAAAACAACATTTATAAAACACTGCAGCAGTGACATACAAGAGTGAACAACTCATCAGATTCATTTGTACCGATATAACGATCAGTAAATGAGTATAGAAACAACCTTTTGACCCTTTTTCCAACCAAGTCCACATGTTGAATTCTTATGATTTGTGTGAGTTTTTTCAAACATCTCCTCAGCAATCCTGAAGCTAAGAGGCTCTTTGACTTTTTAACAGAAATACAACAGAAACAGATTGAATCCAGCTGCAGGAATCCATCAGTCACACAAAATCGATTGAAATGTGGTTTATTTAGCTCCAACACTCCTCTGGGTTGTTTTTGAGTCTATGATATATTATTATATCTATTATATAGTCTGTGTTACTGAGGCATCCTTTAATGTAGTTAAAACCAGATTTTGTGAATGAAGTGTTTTCATTATCCTTCATTCACCAGATTCAGAGATTGTTCACAGCTTGTTTGAGTTGTTTTTTTCTCTTTTTCTTCATTTGCTCAAAATGGAATTTAACACCTGAACATGAGACTCAAAGAGCTGAGGTGTCACAGAGAAAGAAGAAATTCCTCCAGTGACATTCAGCTCTTCTCATGCACCACCTGCTGGTGGAAAATAAAATCATGATTATTATTGTTATTTAGTTTGTTCTTGTTTTGTCTCTTCTCTCTTATTTATTTTTTTTATTCTCTGCTAGTTTGCTATTTGATTCACAGTGAATGTCTCCAGACAAAATAGAAACAGATGATGTTTTATCTTTTGTTTTTTAAGTATCTGGTCATTAATGATTTGTCACTGTGTGTGTGTGTGTGTGTGTGTGTGTGTGTGTGTGTGTGTGTGTGTGTGTGTGTGTGTGTGTGTGTGTGTGTGTGTGTGTGTGTGTGTGTGTGTGTGTGTGTGTGTGTGTGTGTGTGTGTGTGTGTGTGTCAGTGCGTGATCGGGTCAGGACAAAGATGGAGAGGGACATCCTGGTGGAGGTCAACCATCCCTTCATCGTCAAGCTGCACTACGGTGAGTCGGCCAATCAGACGCTTGCGCGTCAGCCGGCTCGTTAACGCTGTGTCTAATGAGGCTAACGAGGCAGGAAGCTCCTCACATCTCACCGCGTCTCCTTTCTTCTCTCAGCGTTTCAGACGGAGGGGAAACTCTACCTGATCCTGGATTTCCTCAGAGGAGGAGACCTCTTCACCCGTCTGTCGAAGGAGGTAAAAACCTGTCAGAGCTCAGGTTGCTGCACTGATCACGTTCAGCACGTTCAGCACGTTCAGCACCAGCTGATCATAGATAAATAATCAGTCTTTAGGAAGGGAAGCATTTTCTGTTTCTTATCATCATTTTCATCCAAAAATCCAGTTTTCAGACAAAAAGCTGAAAAACTATGAGAAACACAATAATTTCTTTTCTTTCTGCATCTGAGATTGTTGAGTTTTCTTAAGGTCACAGAGTTGTGTGTGTGTGTGTGTGTGTGTGTGTGTGTGTGTGTGTGTGTGTGTGTGTGTGTGTGTGTGTGTGTGTGTGTGTGTGTGTGCATGTGTGTGTTCCAGGTAATGTTCACTGAAGAGGATGTGAAGTTTTACTTGGCAGAACTCGCCCTGGCTCTCGATCACCTTCACGGCCTCGGCATCATTTACAGAGACCTGAAGCCTGAGAAGTAGGCACACACACACACACACACACACACACACACACACACAATTCATTGCACAGACATTAATTTTCTCTGCAAACGTTTCCTTCTGAATATAAAAAAAAAATATTTGATTTCAGCATTCTGCTCGATGACGAGGGACATATCAAGCTGACTGGTGCGTAATATTATACTGTGTGTGTGTGTGTGTGTGTGTGTGTGTGTGTGTGTGTGTGTGTGTGTGTGTGTGTGTGTGCATTTACATCTGCACACCAATGAAAAGATCTTTTGTTTCATTTTTTGTTTTTGCTCTTACACAGTTTTTCCTCTACAGTTGTGACATCATTACGTGTGTGTGTGTGTGTGTGTGTGTGTGTCCAGACTTCGGCCTCAGTAAGGAGTCCATAGACCATGAGAACAAGGCGTACTCCTTCTGTGGGACGGTGGAGTACATGGCTCCTGAGGTGGTGAACCGGCGAGGACACACACACAGCGCTGACTGGTGGTCGTACGGCGTGTTGATGGTGAGACAGATGCTGAAGGCTGTCAACATCTGGCTGGTGGTGGGAACACTACTGACCTCTGTTCTTCAGAGCTCTAAATAAACTGTTGAAGTTTAATAGAAACACTAATTATAGCTAAAATGATCTTTAGTTGCAGCCCTGATACTTCCTCATTACTCTTTATCAAACTGTTTAACAGCTGTTTAGTTTCAATCAGTAACAAATCAGGTGTTTATTTAAGACTAGGAGATTATTCCTTCTTGCTAACACTAGTGTGTGTGTGTGTGTGTGTGTGTGTGTGTGTGTGTGTGTTGGGGGGGGTTTCAGTTTGAGATGCTGACGGGAACGCTGCCGTTTCAAGGGAAAGACCGGAAGGAGACGATGACCATGATCCTGAAGTGAGAAACTTTATACTTGATCCTTCATGTTAGATCCAGATCCAGTTTACAACATCTGGACACATGAGAGGAGCCTCTTGCTCCTCCTCCTCCTCTTCCTCCTCTTCCTCCTCCTCTTCCTCCTCCTCCTCCTCTTCCTCCTCTTCCTCCTCCTCCTCCTCCTGTTTCTGTGAAACCGGCCCAGAGGGAACTAGAAGTGTTCTATTAGAGGAGATGAGTGCAGCACTCAGGAGATGAGGGAGGATGAATGGACCAGAGGAGAAATAAAGGAGAAATGAACCCGAGTGTTCCAAGTATCAGCAATTAACAAACTGTAGGAGGGGAGACACTAATCAGATTCAGAACATGAAAAAAATCCTGATTTGCAGGAAATATTAACTCGTCCTGCTTCCTGCGTCTCGTTTCACTCTGAGTCTGTAGAGAACTGCTGAGCAGCATCTCTGCAGGATGCTGAGTGTTTCCTGTCTGTCACTCTGTGATGTGTAAGATGCAGGTTTCTGTTACCGATGACGGTGATAAGGTTTGTCTGTGTGTGTCTGCAGGGCCAAGCTGGGGATGCCACAGTTTCTGAGCTCAGAAGCTCAGAGTCTCCTCAGGAACCTGTTTAAACGCAACCCAGCCAACAGACTAGGTGATGCGTGGAACTTTGTTTACCTGCACATTTAGCATTTTTGCACATTTTAATCTGGAAAAGTCACACAAATCTCTCCCGTTGGTATGTCATTAGGTATTAATGGTAATAATAAATTACTATAACCAATTCTATGATTTTTATGGACAAATAATTGGTCTTTGAACTCTTATTAATCACTGAACTTTGCTATGTAGATATTTTAGTTTATTTCAGTTTGAATGAGTTAGGTCTTGTTTTAGGTTTCAAATGAAGTCATTTTATCAACGTATTTTCCTATAATGTAACTCTATTTGCTGTCTAACATCAACATAAACTGATTCTGACTCTTCTGTCGCCCCCTCACATGTTGTAGATTTAAGAGATGGATAGAGATATTCCAGATTTATGTTAAGAGTAAAATAACCTTAAAACAAGCCAGCGTGTGAACATGTTCTGAACATCATGTCTGTCTGTAGGAGCTGGACCAGACGGGGTGGAGGAGATCAAGAGGCATCACTTCTTCAGCACCATCGACTGGAACGTCAGTTCCTGCTTCACTGAGTGTTAGAGTTTTATTCCTGCCACAGCAGCCTTCATGACGTGATAATTCTGTCTCTCTCCGTCTTTAGAAGCTGTTCCGCAGAGAGCTGCATCCTCCGTTCAAACCTGCTGCAGGACGGCCTGACGACACCTTCTATTTCGATCCAGAGTTCACAGCTAAAACACCCAGAGGTGCACACACACACACACACACACTCCTCCTCATCCTGAGTTAAATCTGGCTGCACGAATGTGTGTAAACGTGTGTGTGTGTGTGTGTGTGTGTGTGTGTGTGTGTGTGTGTGTGTGTGTGTTCCAGACTCTCCAGGCGTCCCACCCAGTGCTAACGCTCATCAGCTGTTCAGAGGATTCAGTTTTGTGGCCATAACGGAGGAGGAAACACAGCCCTTACCCAGCTCTTTCGTACAGGTGAAAACACTCACGCTGCAACTCATAATTTGATGTTTGATTAAACTATTAATTATTAAAACAAAAAAAGGTTAGTGGTTTGGTTCATAAAATGAAGCTACAGGCTTTGAAATGAGTGAATTATTTTAGTTTTTAGCAGGATTTAGCAAATCTGTCTTTGTGTTTCTGTGTTGAGCAGCAGAGAAGTAGATGAACAAAAAGAGAGAAATGTGACTCAAACACTTGATTTGACTGGTTCACATTAGCTTCAGTCATCATGGAAGAACGGTGACATATGGACATATAACTTTTACTAGTTATATATCTATGAATGTGTGATTTTTTTGCGTGAAGCAGCTTCACAGGAGCACGTCGCAGTTCTCAGACGCGTATGAGATCAAGGAGGACATCGGTGTGGGCTCCTACTCCATCTGCAGGCGTGGTGTGCACAAAGGAACCGGCATGGAGTACGCAGTCAAGGTAGGAACACGCCGTCCATTCGCCTGCGTGGTCAGGGGTCAGGGGTCAGGGGTCAGCAGGCTGAGTTATTGGAAATAACACTGTAAAAAGACTTGGAACAAATGTTGAATTTTGATATCTGTGTTGCAAAATGTGTGCAGAACGTACAGGTGTTTTAATACAGATGTGTGTGTGGTCTGTGTAACAGGTTTTAGCTTTTACATAAACAGCCTTAAAAAGAGTAATTAAACTCAGAGGAAGCTGTAATCTCGTGTTTCCTCCTGCTCCAGATCATCAACAAGGCCAAGAGGGACCCATCGGAGGAGGTGGAGATCCTGCTGAGATACGGCCAGCACCCCAACATCATCACGCTGAAGGACGTGAGTCGTTCTGCTGCACAAATACAGCTGGAAACAGCTGGTTTTGTTACACAGTTATGTTCTGTTTTATTAGAGTGGAAGTGTTATTAACTCACATTCTGTTCCATATTTAGTTTTCTTTTCTTATCTGTTCCAGGCAGCAGTTCAGTACTTCCTCTTTGCTCCTTCCTGTGTGATCAAGTCATTTTATTTTATCTAGTAGATGTTAATAAATCTTTTGGTGTCATGTTTAGTTGCAGGTTTGAAACCTCTATATTTGCATGAAGTTCAGACTGAAAACTGACATAAAAATTCTCAGGAAAATTATTATTCTGCTGTTTTTTCTCACATTTTATTGTAATAAAGTTAAGTTAGTTAATAAAAACAATAAGTGTTTGTGATGCTGTTATGAGAATTAATGTTTTTATTATAACTGAAGCTAGTATTAACTCTTATTAATGCACAATAATAACCTTATTTTATATTTAATCTTATTACAGATTAAATAATGTGTAAATTAAAGTGTTTTTATAAATATTTATACATTTTAAAATTCCAGATTTATTATTTATAGCAGGAGACGGCTAAGCAGGTCTGGGTTTGTAATGAGTAAAGACTCATGTTCACTGCTGTTAGTTGGTATTTATTTCATTTTTATTTATTTATTGATCCTGCTCAGGTGTATGATGACGGACGTTCAGTGTTCCTGGTCACGGAGCTCATGAAGGGGGGGGAGCTGCTGGACAAAATCCTCCGACAGAAGTTCTTCTCTGAGCGGGAGGCCAGCGCCGTCCTGTACACCATCACCAAGACCGTGGAGTACCTGCACGTCCAGGGGGTGGGTACTGCACCTGGGGGGCCCTGAGGGGGGGGGGTCTACTCTGAGGGTCTGCTGTTAATGCTGCTGCAATAATAACTCCTCCTCCTCCTCCAGGTGGTCCACAGAGACCTGAAGCCCAGTAACATCCTGTATGTGGATGAGAGCGGTAACGCTGAGTCCATTCGTATCTGTGACTTTGGTTTTGCGAAGCAGATCCGAGCAGAGAACGGTCTGCTGATGACGCCGTGCTACACGGCCAACTTCGTGGCTCCAGAGGTACGTCAACGCTCTGCTGGGAATCGCTGTTGTTCAACCTAAGCAGCAAAGTTCTAACTGTGACGCATGTTGAGGAATTTCAAACAAGAGGAATAAATATGTGCAACAAAAAACACAAACTGCCAAGCTGCAATAAATGTATTATATATGTGACATCAGAAATCTCTTCTACTGGGAGCTACTGTTTCCATGTGGTCTATTTGACCTGTTTTATATCCGCCAGAATGTTCCTTATTATTTGTAGATATATATAAATATAAATATTTATATTTGGGTTTCAAATGTAAGATGCAAGAACCCTAAAATAAATCGATTCCTTTTCTATGATGTCCTTCATTTATATTTTGATGTTTGGGTCTAAACTTGATTAAACATCTTTGTGCTATTCTAGGTCGTAGTTATTAGAGCCTGTTGTCACAGCGCCCTCTGCTGATCACAAAGTGACATGTTCTCAGTGTTTATACAATTCATAAAACAGTGAATAAATAGTTCAAAACAATACTGTGACCTGTTACTGTCACAGTCTGATCTAATTGGTCTAATAACTCTGTTATTTTTAACACTGCGTTAAAAACAGGTTGAATTTAACCTGCAAAACATGAACAGAGCAGAATATAATGAATGTTCAGATCTAACTGTCATATGAACATAAGCAGCTCACAGGACGTGTGAATATATGTATGAATTCAGAAGGTGTTGAAGTTGTTATTCAGGATGTGTGTGTGTGTGTGTGTGTGTGTGTGTGTGTGTGTGTGTGTGTGTGTGTGTGTGTGTGTGTGTGTGTGTTAGGTGTTGAAGAAGCAGGGTTATGATGCAGCCTGTGATATCTGGAGTCTGGGAGTCCTGCTTTACACGATGCTGACGGGGTAAAGTGTGAACACGTTTATTTGCTGCAGGTTCCGGTTTTATTTTTATTTAGGACGTAACACTGGAGAATAGAATTAAAAAAAACACAGGACTTGTTTAGCTTTAATGATTGAAGGCTCCTCCTGGTGTTGATTAAACCTGTTTTTCTCTAGTTTCACGCCGTTCGCCAACGGCCCCGAGGACACGCCGGAGGAGATCCTGGCTCGTATCAGCAGTGGCAAGTTCTCTCTGAGCGGAGGATACTGGAACTCTGTGTCTGCGGAGGCCAAGGTGTGGAACACTGCTTCTGCTGCCACCACCTTCCAGTCAGGGGAAACATGGGAAAACAGGGCGGAAAAGGGTCATCAAGAATCGAGATATATTCCCCTAATCAGATGAATGTTTGCAGCGTAATTTATCTGGAGGATTTCACTGCAAGCTGTTTTTAAACTGTTAAAAGATCAATGAGTGAAATGTGAAGAGTAAAAGTAAAACATAAAGACTCCAGTAAAGAGTAGATGTATAGAACTTAGTTCAGGATGTTTTCACCTGGTCTTGAGGATCATTGAGGATCTCCTCCTCTGACCCCCCAGGACCTGGTCTCCAAGATGCTGCACGTGGACCCCCACAAGCGTCTGACTGCAGGTCAGGTGCTGCGGCACCCATGGGTGACCCACAGGGACCAGCTGCCCAAATACACCCTGAACAGGCAGGACGCCCCCCACCTGGTCAAGGTGCGTACGTGTGTGTGTGTCTGTGTGTGTGTGTGTGTGTGTACACACTCACACACAGACATAGAAACTATCACATTATTCTTTATTTCTATTAATCTTATTTTAAGATGAATTACTGTAGTTTAATTTGTGAAGGAGCTTGTTTTAACTGAACATCTCAATATTTGCATCTTATTTGATGAAAATAATAATAATAAATTTAGGAAAAACGCTCCTACACACTGTTAATCATTAGCAAAAGACTTTTTTAATATCACAACTTTTCAGTGCTCAGACCTTCATCAGGTAATATTTACAATTTAAATGAGTTTCTATTGGCTAGAACTATTTTAAGAATTAATTATTTTATTATTTAATAATTATTTAATGGATTTTAACTATTTCAACGAATCAATGGTCTTTCAGTAATAATAAGTAGACTAATCAAATTTCTTAAAAAAATATTATTTCTATTAAAATCATTGTCAGTACTGATTTCACTACTAAGTAAATTTATTTAGTATAAAAACTTGAATGAAGTGAATCACATGAGTAAATAGTTCAAAATAAGATGTTGAAAAACTAAACTGGCAGATAACATTAAATTAAAACTAGAACAGCAACAGGACAGAGCAGAGTCTCCGCTGCCTGTAATTGGTTGATTGACGGTGATTGATCATGTGACCTCTCCAGGGGGCGATGGCCGCCACCTACTCCGCCCTGAGCAGGAACGTCCCCCCCGTCCTGGAGCCGGTGGGCTGCTCCACGCTGGCCCAGCGGCGGGGGCTGAAGAAGATCACCTCCACTGCTCTGTGACCTCACAACCTCCTGACTCCGCCCCCCCCTCAACTCTGACCTCCATCTGACCTCTGCCGGACCCCCCCTCCGGTCCGGTGGGGGTGAGACAGACTACTGATGGACCCGGGACCCTCTGAACGCCAAATAGGAGCATGGAGCCCCGCCCCCTGCCCCGCCCACCTGGTCCTGCACCTTAACGGACTCCTCTGATTGGCTCCCTCCCACTCGGAGCCGTCGACTGTTCCGGCCTCAGAGGGCCAGTCTTCTGAGGCCATTCTTACTTTAGGGATTTTTAGTTTTTTTGCTTGGACAATCAGCGCTGCCTCAGACCAGAGACCAGGTCAGGAAATAAAACGTACTGTATTTATGACATCACACGGGGTCACGTGACCATAGGAAGCCGTGGTGTCACATTATGCATTTTAAAGATTGACGGACACGTCGCCTGTAGCCTCGACATGTTGGAACGGGCGGTTTGAATCACTGGTTTCACTGAGCTTCACTTCACCTGCTGAGCACAAAACTCCAAGTTTAACACATTTAACCTTCAGCTGCAAAAAACACAAGTGGAGGCGTCGAATAACCAAACAATAACAAGAAAAGTCTCCACGAAGCTGCTTTTCATCTCCTGGAAAACACGGATTCTGAAATCCAATGTGATCAATTCACAGATATCTGATCAGGAATTATCAGAACCACTTGTTACTGATCAATAAAGCCTCGATCTACAAAAAGTCATTTTCGGACAGAAATGAAGCTTTACTGAGACTTTTCTACGTTTACTCGTCCTTCCTGTTGATGCAATAATTTACAAATCCGCCTTTTTCGTCTTTTTTGGCACAAGATAAACGTCGTTCATCTTTATAGATTATTGCTGCTCTAAATATCATTGATCAGCTTCAGTCAGATCACACAACCCTCATAGTTAATTATAGCATAAAGAACAGCAGCGTCACGTCAGCGTTATTCATCAGTTTGTTGCTTTCATCAGCCCAACATGAAAAAGCAGAAAATAATAATGACAATAATCCAACAATTTTCCAATCGATTGATTAATCAATACAGTTTCATAATCAAACTTCTATGAAGCAACGTTAAAGCTGCACAAGTCATGTTGATGTGGATGAAGGTTGATTTTTTTCTTAAACTTGAAGCACTTCACAGATTGTGATGATTCTGCTCATGTATTTATTACGATTCCTCTTATTTTTTCTCTTAAAGCGGCACTTACAGAACTTATTAATGAATCTAAGCATCTGACAGAGGAACTGTTTGTTTTTACATGGAAACTCTTGTCTTGTGCAGCTTTAATGTTAGTGAACAGAAATTAAGAAGAAAACATGGAGACAGCAGTTCATTTTTTTAGTTTGGTGTCCTCACACAAGCAGCAAACAAAGAGAAAAGAAAAAGAAAAGCAAAAGCTCTTCCTGCTTCCAGAATCCGTGGAGCCGACTGATCATCTCTGTGTGAACTGTAAATACTAAACTCAGGTTTCTACGAATCAAGACATTTCCATCTGCTCCAGGAGGAGGCACAGAACACGATAAGCACACGGGAAACGACGTTCATCACACGTGACGTGTGGATCCGTTTCATCCTCGTCCCTGTTCTCACAGGATAAAGGATCAAGTCTGGAAAACATGGAAAATACACAGACTTCTCCTTTAAATTCAGTCCTGGTTTGGAATGAGACTCGTCCGGCGTCATGTGACCAACCTGATGTCAGCAAAACCCTTTAAAGACGAAGACTGTTGGAGCTGTAGCAGGAAAACACACACACACACACACACACACACACACACAGTATATATATATATATATATATATTAAAGTAGCTCAAATTCAAGAAGCCAAATTCAGATTCCTTGAAGTTTAAGTTTAAAAAATTCATATTCAAGATTTCTAATAATATACATTTAACTAGAAAATTATCAACTTGAATATATTTTATGTTATAAATATTTTAAGTATTTCACGTTTGCCTCAGATTCATAATTTCAATGAAAAAAAAAGATCAGTGCTACAAATTCAATGGCTTTGACATTTCTAAATCTGGTGACACAGATTTTCTTCCATATTCTAAAATTAAAGGGTCAGTTCACCCAAATGGCAGAAAGACACTTTAAGGAATAGAATAGTTCAGTGTTTTCCAGAATTATTTTTTCATTTCTTTCAGGGAGTAAAATGACCAAACTCATGTTTGTGTGTTAAATCCACACCTGGATTTATTTTATTTAGCAGAAAAATCCTGGTTAAGCAGGTCGTATCTTGTCATGATGCTTTTTCTGAGTGAACTGGCCTTTTAAAAACAACAAGATGACACGAAACCAATCGTCTGAATCATATTTAGAACTGTACAAACGTGCTGCTGGATGATTTATTCTTTTGCATCTGATGTGACGGTCACCTGAAGCTGTTCCTGCCTCTGCTGCAAACGAACAACTAAACAAAAGCTCCTCACTCTTCATCCATCTTCTAAAGACAATCAATGAGCACTAAGAAAATAAAGACATAAATAAAAAGCTTCCTCCAAACCCCACTCATCAATCTTCCTCCGCTCGGTGAATGTCCGTCATCAAAAAGGGAAAAATCGCTCTGATTCTTTGGTTTTATAAATATATGAAATATATAATAATTCATGTTGATCTTTGCCTCGTCTATCGTTGTACAGTTTTGGGGAAAAAAGGAATGTAAAAGGAATGATTTTCTCTTTTTTCTGTAATTATGAACAGGGCAATAGCTTTCTTCTCTCCATGTCACTCCTCCTCCTCCTCCTCTTCCTCCTCCTCCTCTTCCTCCTCTCCTCCTCCTCCTCCTCCTCTTCCTCTTCCACCTCCTCCTCTTCCTCCTCCTCTCCCTCTTCCTCCTCCTCTTCCTCTTCCTCCTTCTCTTCCTCCTCTCCCTCTTCCTCTTCCTCTTCCTCCTCTTCCTCCTCTCCTCCTCCTCCTCCTCCTCTTCCTCCTCCTCCTCCTCTTCTTCCTCCTCTCCTCTTCCTCCTCCTCTTCCTCCTCCTCCTCTTCCTCCTCCTCCTCCTCTTCCTCCTCCTCCTCCTCTTCTTCCTCCTCTCCTCTTCCTCCTCCTCTTCCTCCTCTTCCTCCTCCTCCTCTTCCTCCTCCTCCTCCTCCTCCTCCTCACCTGTCAGGTGTTTTTCAGCCCTGCTGCTACACCAACTCTCACTTTTTATACCTGCAGCGAGAGTTGGATTTTCTATAAAAAAACAATAAAAAGATAATCAGCCAATGAGGCTTTGTGGCTTCTTTCCATCGTCTCTGTGCTTTTTGATTTACGGTTAATTCTGTTAAATATTTCCAGGCATTAGTTAGTTATAGTTAAAGAGAAAAGCTTTAAATAATAAATGTTGCATTAAAAGACACGTATCATGCTTTTTTTTAAATAGTCAAAACACTAAAACTGTAAATGTTTGTCTTCATGTTTTTATTTGGTTTTATTCAATAGATTTATTGTGTTGTTGAATCATGTTTTATAATAATTCTAAATTGTGCTGCCCTTCCTTAAAACAGGATCATTCAACTTGGTTAAAAGTAATTAGAAAAAAATATTTGGTTCGGTTCATTGTCTATAATTTATTTAAGGTTAAGATACAGAAAAGCAGCTAAAACTTTTAATTAGATTGGATTTAAGTTAAATATGTAAAGTTAGACTATTACTTTGATTAAATCGACATAATTCATTTTAGTACCAAAAAAAGAAGTAAATAATTCACCGTATTGGATATAAAACAGATAGATTAGATAGGTTATTATTAATACTTGTGTTTCAGATGTTTTTCAGCTTTTGACTCATTAATTAGTGGCATTTTCCCTTTAATTAAGTCAGAAACAAAGAGAAATAAAAACGTCTACAGCAAAGAATAGAAAAAACGCACAATACCATGTAAAAAAAGGATAAACAAGAAAAATAAAAGTCGTTCACTTCTAAACGTCCAATGATGAGATGAAGTCAGTCAGCTCCTGTTTGATGAAGCAGGTTTCTGATCCTCATTGATCCTCATTGATCCTCATTGATCCTCATTGATCCTCAGAAACTGACGATCAGGTTTCACCTCCACCTAAAGCATTGTAGAGTTTTTATTTTTCATCATTTTGTCCTAGAAGGAAACAGACTGACTCAGTTCTACTGTGACTGTAGGGGGAATAAATGGTGAGATGTACGGAATCAACAGGATTTACACACAAGCAGCGATTCAGCAGATCATTAGAATCAGACAGAAGTTAGTGAGTTAAATTCAGATCCATGATTTAAATGAAAAAAGGACCAATGCTACAAATTCTGACATTTCTAACCCTCATTCTGTCGGTGAGAAAATTAAAGGGACAGTTCACCCAAATGACAGGATTGGGTCAGTAATTATGTTTAAGTAATTATGATTTTTTTCTGTTTGTGTGAACTGGCCCTTTAAACACAACAAGACAGTAAATGATCTTTTTACAACATTTACATTATGAAGTCGTTGTTCAGTCAAAAACAGATATTCTCAGATTCCAGCAATTTCAATGCAAAAAAAGTACAGATTTTCTGCTTTTATTATTTTAAACTAATTATCTTTGGAATGAAAAACACGTTTGACGTCAATCAGCAGAAAATCTAACTGGTTTTTAACAGTGATCAAAATGTCTTCTTGGTTTCAGCTTTTCAACCTTGACTTTTCATGTTTTTCTGTGTAAGTTTTAATGATTGATCAGAGAAACAAGAAACGTCTCAGACTGGAATATCATTGTGGTATTAAAAATTTAAATGTTTAAAGAAATCACAGGAAAATATAATTTTCTCTCTTTTTTCTCTTCATAGACTAAACATTCTCATCAACAATTAATAACGGCAGCAAGAATACACACAGTTTTTGGCATTAAAATAAGGAAAATCTGCAAATAAAGCTTAAATGTTCTCTGTAAAAAAATGGTTTAAATGTTTTGGTCAAAGCAGGTTTGATTAAACGTGTTTGAGTAGGAAGAAACAAAGAAATCACCTCTTGCTGCAAATTTACTGACATTTGGCAAATTAACTTTAATTAGCGTTAAATAGAAATACTGATGCTTCAGGAAATATCAGGCTGCAGCCACTTAGCTTAGCTTAGCTTATTTTAGCTTAGCATATTTTAGCATACCTATGTCACAGGGATTCCAGTTCACTGAGCTTCCTGGAAAAAAATAAGCAGCAATACTTTGGAAGATACTCAGAGAAACTGAGAATTATCATCTTTAATAAGACACAATGTTAAGTGTTAATCAACTATTCATTTATTAATGTGGGTTTGACCTTTAAACAGAACCATGCGGTTTCCCTTTGTTTCCAGTTTTTATGCTAAGCTAACGCTAGTACTCAGCGAAAAACATCAGAAATTCCTTCAAATGAAGCCAGAGCGTTTCTTCGTGGGGTTTTTGATTGATGGTCTCAGCTGTTTTATCTGTGGATCCAGAAAATAATATTCTAAATGTGACGCTAATGGCAGAAGACAAACATTCAGGCCATTCCTGCACGTGGCAGAATAGCGAGAATCAAGGCCAAGTTAAGTTGTTTATTTGAATTTCTTACTTTCATATTTTCAGGTTTTATGCGTTTTAGTTCCAGATTTTATTTTTTTAGACTCAGATCTTTTCTTGTTTTTTTTTTTATGTCCACCTCATGTGAGGGGCGGGGTCTCAAATGTAAAGGGATTGTCACCAATTATGGGGCGGGGCATCAACTGTGAGGGGCGTGGCATTGTTGCAATCTTCAGTAGAAACTTGAACACTTAACACAACATTTACTATATATAAACATGATTAACAAATTTCTGTTGAGAGATTTTTAATACAACCTAACTTTCCTGAAGGCAACATGACATGACAAACTGTCACTCATGATGCCACGCCCCTCATAGTTGATGCCACGCCCCCTACTCCAAGTGAGTGAAAAAAGCCTGTACTAATTGTTTATTTTAAAGAATTGCAGAATTGAATCAAAATTGTGTTTAATCTGAAATCACTGTTCCTTCACTTATTTTTTAAGTTTTAGTTCAAATTGTAATTTTTCAATCATGATTCTATTAAAATAAAAACTAGCAAAACTTTTGGCCTCGATTTAGCTCCATGTCTGTCATGGTCAACAAAGGCCACTGACAGTAAAGGTCACTGACAGTAAAGGTCACTGACAGTAAAGGTCACTGACAGTAAAGGTCACTGACAGCGAAGGTGCTGCTGCAATTTGAGTCTGAACCACCGACCACGGATCAGAAGTCCGAGTCGTCCGTGGCTGAGTTGTCAGCGCTGGCGTTGACGTGTGCGAGCTGCTTCTTCTCCACCTCCAGCAGCTTCTGCCGCTTGTCGTGGTTCTTCAGGTGGACGCTGAGGCCGCGCTCCGTCATCTCGTAGATCTGACACCTGGGGCAGTAGTACGGAGACACGCCCACGTGGCGGAACTGGTCCGACAGGTAGGACACCAGCGTCTTGAAGCCCTTGTTGCAGACGTTGCAGCGCGGCACCACGCCCGGATGCTCCGCCTCCAGGTGGCGCTTCAGGCCAATCCGGGAGCCGGCGTAGCCCGCCGCCTTGTCGGAGCAGAGGAAGCAGGTGAAGACTGCCACCTGGTTGGCGTGGCGACGTGTGTGGGTGTCCAGCTCCTGCTGCGTGCGCACCGTCTGCTGACAGGAGGGGCAGAAGAACGTCTTCTTCGCGATAAACTGGTGCATCTGCTTCAGGTGCACGGCGAGGCCAGACGCACGCTTGAAGAACCGGCCGGGCGGCGGGCACAGGCCACACATCAGTGGCTCTTTGTTCGACATCATGACCCCGCCGTAGTCCTCGCTGAGCGCTGGCACGCTGAGCGCCGGCACGCTGAGCGCCGGCATCTGGTTGCTGCCGAGGCTCAGCACCGCCTCCTTGTTCACCTCCTCCTCCTCCGTTACCAGCATTCTCTTCTGCTTCTGCTTTATTGGTCTGGACGGCATCAACGCCACCGTGGCGTGCTCGTCGACCGCCGGATGTCTAACCGGCGGCTTTCTGACGGGTTGCGAGCGGTCCAGGGACATGGTGAATTGGTAGCTCTCGCCCTCCTCCTCGGGGTTGGAGTACTCGATGACGTAGACGCCGTCGTCCATCTCCTCGCCCTCGTTCTCGTCCTCGGCGGGCAGCGAGTACTCCATCTCGTAGTAGCCGACGACGTCCTTCCCGTCCGCCTGCCCCTCTGCGATGTGGCTGTCGTCGATCCTCACCACCCTGATCTGGTCCAGGCTGCCTGCGGCATCCCAGGGTCCACTTCCTGTCATGGCGGAGGACGACGCCCCCTTTCCCACCGCCACACCTCGTGCCGCCAGGTGTTCAGAAGACTGGAAACAGGAAAATAACAGGTTTCAACTCATATGTATGTACTTTTAGTGCAATACTTTAAATCATCAGCTCAATGTACTTTTACTGCAATACTTTACTACATCAACTCAAAATACTGCAATACTTTATATTTATTAACTTATAATACTTAAGAACTTTTACCTAAGTAGGGTGTTTTTCATGCAGGACTTCTACCTTTAATGGGGTATTTGAAATCTGGTGTAGTGGTACTTTTACTCAGGATCTGAGTACTTATTCCTCCACTGGATATTGTGTATAAAAACTTTATTATCCGTTGCGCGTTGAACAAATACTCACCGTGGTCCTGAAGTCAGCCATCACACCAACACACTGCAGCTAGCTTAGCAACCAGGTAGCTAACGTGCAACGTGAAGTGGATAAATAATCAAACCGGGACTATTTTTCTACTTTGCACCAGTTGGCTAATTGGCGGTTAAAGCGTAATGTAGAAATGCACGTCTGAATGTTCACAACCAGAAGATAATGAGGCTTCACTCGGTTTCCTTCGCTAGAAAAGCGCATGGATGTACGTTATAAGAAGAAGCAGAGCAGAGCTCCCTCAAAATGTCTATGTTTTCCTTTCTAGTGCAGACACAGCACAGCGGAGGGACACGTCGCCCCCTGTCGGCGCGGATGAATATAAGCGGATTTTTTTTTCAAACAAATTTTATTCTTTATTGAGAACACAAACAGATAACACCTTGGAAATGTCGCTTAATCCGCTTCTGTCCCAGTGAAACGATGCGTCAACTTGGCCGCCATCTTGTGTCGGGGAAAGACGCGCCTCCAATGCATGCATGTCTGTCGAGGAAGTTGATTATCATCACCAGTCGCTGTAATTTATTTGTGTACGGGAGAATGTGATTATGCTTGTTCAGAAGAACTAAATAAAGATAATAATACAAAATAAACGAATCTTATTCCAGGTTAAAATATAATACAATATATATATATAATATTGATATTAAATATATCATATTTGAATATTGTTTGTATATGCATGTATGTATATCTTGTATAATAGTGATTAAACTATATAATATGTTACATACATAAAGAGAGAGAGTATCTGTGTGCTGTATTTACACCTTGAATAGGAAGTACATCCACATGTTATGTCATATATATATTACATCAATGCATGTGTATATCTTAGATAAGATAAGATAAGATAAGATAACTTTATTGATCCCACAACGGGGAAATTTGTCTGTTACTGCAGCGTTACAGAAATAATTTTATTTTATTTTATTTTATTTTATTTTATTTTATTTTATTTTATTTTATTTTATTTTATTTTATTTTATTTTATTTTATTTTATTTTATTTTATTTTATTTTATTATTGATTTATTATGATGTAGTGCGCACTTCCGTACACTAAGTGGCAGTATAATCTTTAGACAAAAAGCTCGCCACCTCCCATAAAAAAAAGAAGAAGAATGTCTCTGAGGGCGCATGCGCAGACCGGCGGAGCGGTGACTCGCTAGCTTCTCGCGACGCTCAGTCAGTTCACAGCAGACCTGTAAACACTTAACGTTATTGTTCTACGGTGAGTCGATTCCACTCAACGGGATTTACGTGACGAGGAGTGAAAGAATATGCCCAAAAATAAAGGTGAGAGTCGGCAGGGGGATGAACGTCGCTTTGTTTTTCAAGTTAAAAGTGTTGTCGAGCCGCCGCTAAAAGGCACGCAGCGAAAACGTGACACGGAGCAGCTAACGCTAGTTAGCACTGCGAACTCCGTAATTACACACCGGCGAAGCCGCGTCCGTCAGTCTCCGGCGTTACTTATGTTGATATAATGATCACAATAAAGTCAACGTGGACATTACAAGTTAACACACGCGCTCGGGGATCGTGAACCAGTTTGTAGCCGACACCGCTAGCTAGCTACAGGCTAGTTAAACCCCACCCGTGTGGCCCGTTGTGACTTTATTTCACATAAAAGAACCTTTTTTTCCGGGAAGTGGTCATTTAGTAGACTGTTTTACCCATTTAAACATTTTTCTCAGTCTCTTGATTAAAATAACGTTTCTAATATGTCACTTTATTTACTCCAGGCACAGAGGCTAAAACACAGATTTTAACTCAATGTTCGTCAATAGAATAGAATAGATAAACTTTATTGATCCCACAACGGGGAAATTTGTGTGTTACTGCAGATAAAGAAAAAGAAAAATAAAGTTGAAGAAGATAAAAAAAACTATATATATAAAAAAAAAAACTGTCTCAGACTCAGTCAACTCAGTTGACGTCTAATAAAAACAATAAAATAAATAAAAACAGCAAACTCAAAAACACATTAAATAATATATTGTCCATATTTCAGCCCAGAAGCTGCTGTTATTATAGAGGAGGTTGTTTCACATACAGAAACACGAAGTGTGAACTGAAGTGTCCAGAATCAATAGGAATGGTGCCTGAAAAATGTTAAATCACAGCTTCACAAACAGTCAGGAGTCCAAATTAACTCCTGAAACTGACTTTAAAGTTATTTCTATTGCTGTTATTGTACAAACTGACAATTATTAAATTACTTCTTAATTCATTTACAATGGAGAAATGTATTTAAAAGTTAATCTGAAGCTTTAAACAAATCATATTAAGTATATATCTTCTGATAATATTTTTACGGCCAGAGGTTCCTGTTTTTATTAATATACTAGAATATTATTATGCTAGAATGAATTTTTTTATATCATCATTATCCATCAAATCTTTTGTATTTACAGCTCATGCTTTGTTCATGTTAAAGTACTGTTCGCATGTGTCTGTTCACTAACATCCCTGGACAATAATTACACACCATAATACCGTAGAAACATACCCAATCAAAATATTCTTTGTTCTATTTATTTAATATTTTAGAGTTGATTTAGTTGGATATAATAGGCCTTTAATTGTTTTTTTCCCCTTCTGCTTCGGTGTACATTTGGATACCTGATGGTTTAATTGTGGTTTTAAGTAACCGTCCTTCTTCGTGCTTGTGCCTCCAGGTAAAGGAGGAAAGAATCGGCGACGTGGAAAGAATGAAAATGAGTCTGAGAAGAGAGAGCTGGTGTTCAAGGAGGACGGACAGGGTGAGTTTTGGTTCTGGATCAAGGGGTCAGCTCCGCACCACGTCTCCATACACCTGCACCTCTCTGACTTTGTGCTGGTTCGCAAAATGAAGAGGGACATTTTGTTGATAGCGTTATAAATCCAATTAAGACTGAAGCTGATGATTATTATAATTTATGGATTCGTCTCCTGATTTTTTTTTTTTCCCGATTAGTTGATGCAATTTGAACAAAGTGATGGCTTTAAATGTCTTTTTTTTTTATCCACGACACAATGGTCTTCAGCTTAAGGTCATAGAAGCCTAAAGAAACCAGGGCATATTTTATTTAAGAAGCTGGAATTAGACACTTTGGGCCATTTTCCCTTAAATGACCCATTTTAAATCAGTTACTGTTTTCATAAAGTTTAAATCCCTTGTATTTGTATCTTGGTTTTGAGAATCTTTAATGACAAGCATTGAGTGTTGAGATTTCTTTTATTTTATTTTAAACAAGCAACGATCTGTTGCGACAGGTCATCTGAGAAATGAAAGTTGGCTCATGCACCAGTTACCTAAAAAGAAGTAGAACCTAAAACACTGGAGAAGTTGTCCTGTGGACAGATTCTCCACCTCTGCTGTGAAACTCCAGTTAATCTAGAGTGATCATGGGCCTCTTGGCTGCATCTGATCAGTCTCTCCTCGTCTGGGCTGAAAAGTTTCAGAGATGTTTAAAGCTTGTGAAATCTTTTTATATCCTGATTCTACTTTAAACGTCTCTACATCAGTATCACAGATCTGTTCCTATCCAGTTCCTTTGTTGTCATGATGCTGTTTGAGCTTTAAACTTCTGAAACTATCACAGAGCAGGTGCATTTATACTGAGACTTGACTATTTATCATCATCACTCATTTGGGTCCAACTTTGAATCATTCTGAGATCTTCAGGAAACTTCTGGACAGAGTTGGCTTCAGTAAAAGGGACGAATAATAGAATAGGAGTCTATAGCAGTCCTGAGAGTGCTGAGCTGTTGATTCCTGTATCTGATTCTCTGGATGACACAGGGCCAAACAGAGTAGATCCTTCATTATTGCTTATTTAAATTCAAATGAAAGCCAACAGGGTTCCTCTTAAAATGCTACGAAACACTGCATTTGAAAACTTTGATAACATACACCAGACTAAGAAATGGTTAATATCAAGGGGTTGTTAACTTAATGAACTCATAACTGTGAATAAACTCCCACTTTCATACCAAAATATAATTTTACCAGGCAATAGCCTGGTCCCTGGTTCCATTGAGAGGGATCAGGGTTTTTCACACCTCACAAAATACTGACGGAATTCTTCTTCTATAAATTAAAAAAAAATTCTCTATAACTGTGTGTATCGACTAGATTCATAGGAATCGTCAGGACTCTTCTGTCTTATTGATTCTCAATGTTTGAACTCATTTTTCGTGTGAACTCTTTCACTTTTCCACCTTGACCTCATGACCTTCCACCCCGGATTCTTCCAGAATACGCTCAGGTGATCAAAATGCTGGGGAACGGACGTCTGGAGGCCATGTGCTTCGATGGAACTAAGCGGCTCTGCCACATCAGAGGAAAACTCCGGAAAAAGGTAGGAACGTCCCGGCCTGCCCTCACACCTTCCCCCACAGAGGAAACCCACGTAGAGCTGAGTCAGCGGCTCTCTATAGGCGTGTGTGTTTGTGTGTGCGTGTGTGTGTGTTAGTTTCTGTGTGTGTGTGTTAATCTTTGCTCCTGTTTTGCTCTCCTCCAGGTCTGGATCAACACGTCAGACATCATCCTGGTGGGGCTGAGAGATTATCAGGTGAGTGGAGATCACATCATTAACACTGAGTCGACTGTTTATTCTGCTCTGAATGATAATAAATCTGGAATATCTGTACAAACACAAAGGTTATTGGAAGTAAATAAATCTACAACATGTGACGTGACGACAGAAGAGTCAGAATCAATTTATGTTGCTGTTACACAGCAAATAGTTAAAATATTGAAGGAAAAAAACACCAAAATTGTGTTTTACATATAAAAATACTTTACTACTACAGTTTTCTCATGTGATTTATGAATAAAACTCAACGCTGCTACGAGGGAGTTTTGGATCTTAACGGGTTTTAATGAAGCAGAGTCTCTTTTAAAGCTCCTATATGGTAGATAGGTGAATATTCAATATAAATTCTATTATAGATCCGTATCTTTCTGTCTTTCTCTAAACGTGTTGAGATAAACGAGAATTTTTTCCATTTTTCTTTTCCCTTCAGGACAACAAAGCTGACGTCATCCTCAAGTACAACGCAGACGAGGCTCGTAGTCTGAAAGCTTACGGAGAGCTGCCGGAGCACGGTGAGTCCACCTGGTTCTGGTCACATGGTCAGCGAGGGTTAATATCGTCCCGCTTCAGATCAGAAGAGACAGAAGCTCACAGATGTGTTCCTGTCTCGCATAAATGTCTTAATAGAAAAAAATAAAACCAGGAGGAGCGTTGAATTTCCTGTTCACTCTTCACTCTCCTTTTTTCAGCCAAAATCAACGAGACAGACACGTTCGGACCTGGAGACGACGACGAGATCCAGTTTGATGACATCGGCGACGATGACGAGGACATTGATGATGTGAGATTCTTCGTTCTGGTTTCAGTTGGTTTAGCTTCGTTATTTCCACTTCTTAAGATCATATCAATATATGAATATATCACTATATCCTCTGGCTTCCTAACAGAGGCTCAATAATTAATAATAATTACTCTTACTTAGAAAAGAATAAAAAAATGACTATATTTTTATGCTTTTAGCATCTAATTATTAAAAATGTTGCAGCAGAACAAGGAAAATCATCACACATCCAGAGACTCATACAATAATATGCTGATAACCACTGTTAATTATAGTTAATTTATTATAACTTATGGACTGGAAAGTTTAATAAAAATAAATCGAGGTTGAGTAATAAAAATAACTATATATCTCAACATCTTAGAAATGTTAATGAAGGAGAATCTAAACCTGTTAATATAAAGATAAATGAAATATGTGTGTTGTTGGACTCAGTCATGATTTTTTAGTTTAACTGGTAACTCAAGTTAATCTGTAATAAAACTTAATATTCACTGCAGCCTTTTTAACACGATAAAAGCTGAAGAAATGTCTGAAATGATGTCATGTCATGAGCGTGTGGATTATTTCATTACGATTGTCATCCCACAATAACGATTCTCTTTTCTCCTTTTTTCTCCCCAGATCTAAAGAAGGGGAAGGTGGGATTTTACTAGAGATACTCCGATTGGGATATTTTGAGCCGATTACAGCGCACCGATAATTATTTTTATTAAGATCAGCCTTTGCCAATCCAACACAGTTTATGAATAATATCCAGTATGTCTCCATTGATTCCAGTTTGTTTGCCACCAGTCAGACGTGTTTGTAGTGTGGAGAACTTTAAGTGCATTTCACCTAGCGGGAACCAGACCTTCAGCTCTGAGTTATTTGTCCACATGAATGGTAAGGAGATGCTGCTTCAGGCGAAGCTGCAGCTTCCTGATGCTTCTCCTGAAGAATCAGAGCAGCTGAACACCAGCATCTTATTGAAGGTGAATATCAGGAGCATCACTAGGTGTTTACACCTTTTTTTTCCCCTGTTTCTTTACTTGCTCCTAACATTAAAAAACAGCAAATTCACCACCTCATTCGCTGAGTTTCTCTTTCTTTTTTACCTTCCTCCTGTTATGTCCAAGAAATACCACGACTGCAAAAATATCTCAACACCAAATGCGTCATCTTTTTAAAAAAATGTATTTATATTGATTTCACACTATGTGGGATTTAGCAAGAAGTACAGAATCTCTGGATTCGTCAATAAAAAGATAAACCATTTTGTGTTTTTTTTTTTTTTCAGTCTGTATCATTGTAAAAAGTTAATAAAGCTTCAAGACCGTTTCAACGCTGTTTTATTAACAGCAAAAAAGATAAAATCACTAAACACTGAGTCTGTATGTTTTAATTTTGTTAACATTGTGTTCCATCGTTTTACAATGAACTGTTTCTCTATTTTTTATTTTTTTTTGGATCAAACCGGAATAACGCGGCGTTCCTAACCCCTGAAAGCAAAGACAGAACTGATATGTATTTTTCTATTGTTTCCCTTATTTGTGTTTGTCTTTATTTTTCTGTGATCCTTTTTTTTTTTAACTCCTCGTAGTTCCGAGGCTTCGACAACATAGCGAAGCTCGGCCGGTTCGGCCACGCTGGACCAGCGGTTCCCAAACACACACACACACACCAGTGAAACCTCAGATCAGAGCCGGCTGTCCCACACACCCTCTATAAATAAATAAATAGAATAACACATACTGAGTCTATTCCCCCTCCTGAAATGTCCTGTGTCCCCTGATGGGGTCCAGAGCCTCGCTTTGGGAACCACTGCTCCAGACCTCCTGGGGCCCTGTTGTAACTCTGAATTAATAAAAAAGACGTATTATGATGTTTGAAGGCTGGGTTTCCAATAAAGATCTTAACTCCACTGCCCTGGGATAGTGGTTTTTGGGTGACACACACACACCAGCTCCACGCTCAGGATTCAATTAACACTTTTATTCGTGGTTGAATTAATTTTTTTTAATCATCCAATTTAACAAGAAATAGTGAGCTCCAAGTTATTTTTTGATATAAATGTTGACATGTTAAAGAGCCTGGAACTTCTATTATTTATATTTATCTGCATATTCATTGATATGCACAGCACTTTATATTCACTTTTTTATCAAAGTATAATTTGTTAAATTTAGACTAAATTCCTATAAAACATTACAGCCTAAAGCTGTAATGTTTTATAGGAATTTGAAATCACTCACCAGGTGACTAGGATCATGTTTAGAGCTTCTTCTTGATTCATGAAGATGGTAAATTTTATTCTAAAGAATTATAAACTGATTTAGGCAAAAAAATGTCCTAAGTAAAATGTCCATTGTCCTATAGGACATAAAGAGTCTGATCCTTTAACTCGGGGTTAAGGTGATTTTACCAGCATCATTAAGAGATAATTTAGGACTAAAACAGATTTTTGTCAAACAAAATAACATAGGCCATTATTTTAATAGTGACAATATAAACATACGTTAAGTATGGAAGACAAAAAATAATAAATAAAACATTTGGACCAGGAATAAAGAAAAGTAAATGAACAGAAGCTGCAGGAACAACCTACCTGCCTGCTGTCACTTTTTAAGTAAATCTACTAAAGTGTGAACGTGTGTTAATTTTAAATTTAAATATGAATGAAATGAGTGATATTTAATAGTAAACCTTTAATGTAAAATCAAAATAAAACAATAGAACAAGCGGGAGCATTCAATAAATGATTTTAGTGTTTTATTTATAATTAATTACAAGTAGTGTCTATTATTTCATTAAAATAACTTAATTATATTTTTTTATTTATAGCGCTGCCATTTGACATGACTCAACGTGTATGGCTATAAACATCACGTCGTCCTACGGCTGTGACGTCACCCCCCGGGGGCTCGCTCGTGCCTGGCCACGTGAGGAGGTGGAGAGGGGCGGAGACAGCGCTTAAAGGTAAAAAAAAAAAAAAGCAAATGTTCCGATAAAAACACTTTTTAAAACAAAATGGAAAATATATCAGTAAATACATATTAAATTGAATTTTTCAAATCGGTTTTATTAATATTCCTCCGCCAGCCTGTGTGGGTCTACCTGGATGGTTGCTAGGCAACGCTTTGCCGGGTGTTCTCGGCGCATTGACACGTAAATTCGCTGTGAGCTGTGATGCGGTCAAACAAACGATAAAGTTTAAATCGACTTAATTTATTTTCCGTTCGAGAATAACTCGTTTAAAAGCGACGACAGCCAGATAAGACAAAACAATTCATATATATTTTTTGGTTTTAATATTTTATTATTGTGCGTGTGTGTGTTTTTAGTCTTTTTTTTAGAAAGTTTGTGTGAAAGTGGAAAGTAGACCCAACCGTTGATTCTGTATGAAGCGAAGAACGGTGAAACTCAACGAATAACAATGTTAATTTACATCCCTTTATTAAATCACTCGTTTTAAAACTTAAAAAACACATTGATTGGCAATGATGCTTTTATACTTTAAGTATCTAATAAAAAGGGTTTCTATGCATTATCGAAAAAGTGTTGAAAGTAGACCCAACGGTTGGTTCTGTTTAAAGCGATAAAACTGAACGAATAATAAACCGTCATTTATTAAATTATTCGTAAGAAAAATATATTCATTCTGAAATGAATAATATTTGATTTTCCTGTTTTTTATGACATTGTGATAAAATGGACTCGTATTTTGTACCTTTATATTCTCAGCTTTAAATGAACATAACGTACAGTCTGATGTCTCTCTCTCTCTCTCTCTCTCTCTCTCTGTCTCTCTCTCTCTCTATGTCTCTCTCTCTCTCTCTCTCTCTCTCTCTCTCTCTCTGTCTCTCTCTCTCTATGTCTCTCTCTCTCTCTCTCTCTGTCTCTCTCTCTCTCTCTCTCTCTCTCTCTCTGTCTCTCTCTCTCTATGTCTCTCTCTCTCTCTATGTCTCTCTCTCTCTCTCTCTGTCTCTCTCTCTCTGTCTCTCTCTCTCTATGTCTCTCTCTCTCTCTCTCTGTCTCTCTCTCTCTCTCTCTCTCTGTCTCTCTCTCTCTCTATGTCTCTCTCTCTCTCTCTCTCTCTCTCTGTCTCTCTCTCTCTATGTCTCTCTCTCTCTCTCTCTGTCTCTCTCTCTCTCTCTCTCTCTCTCTCTCTCTGTCTCTCTCTCTCTATGTCTCTCTCTCTCTCTCTATGTCTCTCTCTCTCTCTCTCTCTCTCTCCGTCTCTCTCTCTATCTCTCTCTCTCTATGTCTCTCTCTCTCTCTCTCTCTATGTCTCTCTCTCTCTCTCTCTCTCTCTCTCTCTCTCTATGTCTCTCTCTCTCTCTCTCTCTCTGTCTCTCTCTCTCTCTCTATGTCTCTCTCTCTCTCTCTCTCTCTCTCTCTCTCTCTCTCTATGTCTCTCTCTCTCTCTATGTCTCTCTCTCTCTCTCAGCATCTCATTCTCCTCCTTGTGTCTTTCCCTGAGTCATTGTGTTTTCCGGAGGTTCTCTGGAGGTTCTCTGGAGGTTCTCTGGTGGTTTTCCAGCCACTTGGATCCCGTCATTCATTCAGCTGCAGCCCGACATGACTGAGGTGGCTCCGGGTTTTCCTGACATGGCAGGTGAGGAAATGAAACTCTTATATGTGTATAGTGTTATTCTATCCTGATGCGTATACAGTCCTGTAGGAGTAAAACGGTACTGGCTGTGATTTATAGGCTGCTGCAGCACGAACAAGCCTGAAAACAGCACACCTATGCATTAAAGCATGTGACTTTCCTCTATAAACACCCTTATTCGTCATGCAATTCTTTCCACTTTATATTTATTTTAAATGTGCAGGATTGTCTTCCCTCATAATAGATCTGTAAATGGAAATGATTGGGCTGTGAATGTAAGTGCATCCAAGAGATCAGCCACTTAGATGCAGCATTTTTACCATCATTTGTTCTGCATGTTAGCATAACATTGACATTATAATAACAATAATAAGATATTTCAATGCACTGCACAATATATCTTTATGTCTGTGTATTACACTAGTAGTATACTCTGCAATGGTTTATATTCTGCAATATATTGCAGAATATAGCAATATATTTTTGAATATTCTAATTATTTTATTTCCTATATTGCATTTGGATAAAAATAACTACATAGATCTTGTTCTTACTAATACCATGCATTATATATATCTCTTTTTACCTCTGTGTAGGTCGCATGTACAGGATGTATGCAGCCGCCTTGGGACTGAATAAAAACAGATTGCAATGCCCTGCCGAATATATCTATATATAGACAATATAGCTATTTATAGATCACAGCACAGGCTGCCTATATGAAAATATTGTATTCTGCAGAATATAGTGATGATTGCTGGATTTCATATATGTTTTATATATGCATATGTGTATAGTCTGCATTATCTTTTTAGGTTGACAGTGCATGATTATTTATGTAGATGAATTTCCGACTGAAAGAAGCGTTTAAAAACGGGATCCAGCTGATTTCTGCTGTGATGTCATCCTGAGCCAAGATGAAGCCAAGTGGAATCACGTGTTTAGCTGCGATTTGCATGTATTTGCACATGTAATGACTGTGTGTGTGTGTGTGTGTGTGTGTGTGTGTGTGTGTGTGTGTGTGTGTGTGTGTGTGGATGGAGAGGATGTCGGTCAGTATTGATTTCCACTGGCAGCTTTCAGATTGTGATTGAGAACTAAAGACAGGAGGAGGAATGGTGGTTTCTCTGCAGTGGTTCAGTGACTGACAGGAGCTGCTGTGTCAAACATTAGTTTGGTATTTCTGCTGATTTTTGAGTCTCTTCCATATTTATAAATACAGCCACTCCAGCTGTGTATGTGTGTTTTTTTCTTTTCTCAGCATGAATCATATCTTGACATTTCTCTCCAACACCAGCACTAGCTCCTCCCCCTGCGCCGTTGCTGTCCAGTAGGAATGCATCTCCCGCTCGGTCACCGACCAATCACAGGAGTCCTTCAGGTAAACTTCTCTTCAGGTTGCGGCCTTTGATGGATGGGTTTGGGGAAAAAGAAATAGGAGTAAAGAAAAATCAGAAAATCTAAAATCAGTTTCCTGACTCTTCCAGTCTCTATTCTATCTCCTAAAATGTTAAATTCTGATTCTGTAATATCTGTTAATCACATATAGATATAGATACAGTGAGAAGTCATGGTTGACAAGATAAGAAAGCCCAAAACTTTTTAAAATACAGTTTTAAGAAGCATTCTTCAGGTCTCTCAAAATGTACATTTTGCATTCATGTTGGTTTCTTGTCATTTGAAAATACATATGTGCAATTTCTATACAAAACTTACACAGAATGTGCAGTTTATTTGACACAAAATATCAAACTAGATGATATGAACTTGATATTCAACTTTTGTTGAAGTTATTTTTGGATCTTAATAAAAAAAATGAAAATACGTAAACATGGACAATAAAGTCTAAGTAAAAACACATGCTATCAACTAATTCTATATTCTAGGTGGATTAAATATAAAAAATGTATCATTCATTTTTGGTTACACCAATCGTCACAACCCTGTGTTCTGATCGTGCAGCTGAACGTTTCTTTTCCTCCTGTCAGGTTCTGTGCTGACGCAGCAGCAGCTCCAACCCAGAGAGAAGACACAAGGTGGGAGTAACGTCCAGCTGGTGGAGCTCAGTGTGTGGGCTGAGCTGTTCATCTGTTCATCTCACACACACACACACACACACACACACACACACACACACACACACACACACACACACACACACAAACACACACACCCACACACACACACACACACACACACAAACACACACACACACACACACACACACACACACACACCCACACACACACACACACACAAACACACACCCACACCCACACACACACACACACACACACACCCACACACACACACACACACACACACACACACACACACACACACACACACACACACACACACAAACACACACACACACACACACACACACACACACACACACACAAGCTGTGGGTGCAGTGTGGGGGTGGATTGAGTTTGAGTTTACTTGTATTTATGATCACTGTTTATTTATATGTTTTCAGCACAATTTATTCTCACATGGACCAGAGCAGTAAAACCTATATATAAATAATTACACATTATCCTTTTTATGTAAAGATATATATTATTTAACCTTCAATGTGCAAAACAGGAGAGATGCCATGAGGAAAAAGTGAACTCATTTCTTCCATATATTGTCAGTCTGCTGTTGCAAGGCAATTCAAAACATTTAGTCACTGAACAATATTTAGTATTTCATTGTATTTCATTAACTTTATTAATATAATATGTGGAAAAGAGATGATGCTGACACTAACATAGATACAAATACTTTATTTAGTGTTGTATCTGAGGTTTTCTTATTTGATTTATGAATAAAACTCAATGATCAGGAAGATAAGGATTTTATCGGATTAAAATTTATCGCATTGATTAATTGACACTTGCGTTCCTCATTTTTCTGATGTCAGTGCTAATGTGATGCATTTGACACCAAAACAAGAATTTTTTGACACCTGGGGAACAGAAAGTTCAAGTAATGAAAAATAAAGCAAAATGTAGAAAGACTCATTGTAATAGGCATTATTTAATCTGTAATAGGATGTTTTTAACGTTACTGTGTGTTAATAAGACGTTATACTTGTTAACAATAATATAAACATACTTTGAAAACATCTATATAAACAAAAATTGTTCATAAGAGCAGTACAAACATTTATTTATTTTATTGACTTACCTGTTATCTCAATGTTAAACATTTACTTATCTTTAGTAAGATACTATCTGATGATGGTATTGATGATGTGGATATAGATGATATATATTGATGCTGTAACATTAACATTGGGTTTTACTGCAGTAAAAATACTTTATTTAGTGATTTATCAATTAAACAGATTTCTGCTGTTGCTGATCAGGTTTTTTTTAAACCTGTGTGTTCAGATCTGTCAGAAACGCTGCAGCTGAAGGAGCGGCGTTCCCAGCAACATCTGGAGCGATGTGGCGAGGAGCGAGGGAGGAGGATGGAGGAGCAGAGGAGAAAGGAGAAACAACGCAGGTCGGCGGCTGAGGAGAAGAGACGCCAGAAGCAGGAGGCAGAGAAGGTCAGAGGTCAAAGGTCACTGAAACCCACCCTCCATCCACCTGCTGAGGTTCTAGTTTCCTCCCGTCATGTTCACACTGCTGAGCTGAGAAGGTCTCGTGTTGCTGGTTTGATTCTTGATGCATTTATTTATTAACTTATAAACAGCTCTCCACAAACGGATGATTCAATAAAAAATAAACACAGATTAACATCCTGAGTCGACCCAAGTCCACATGGATTTAAAAAAATGTCTAAAAGGTCACAGATCTTTTCTTATATTGTTTCACTAGATATGCAAAAAAATACTCTATAAAAATAATCTTCTTGTTAAACTAAACTGTTATTTCTGCCACCTTGAACTGTAAAATATTCTGCGTGATGGACTGTACGTTACAGTAACAACCCACATCACACAACATAAATCAGAGATGTAGATTTATCAGATTCTGGTAGAACACACTTGGCAGAATGAATATTCACAAGTATATTTTAATATAATTCTTATAATAATAATGAATGGAATGATTGTGTTTTTATTACCTCGGGTTGAGCTGTTTTATCTACACGGAGCCGCCGTGTTTCTACAGGAGCCCAGAACAGACAAAAGACTGTTTTCCACAGCCTGTAGTTTCTGCTGCTTGTTGAGATTCTCAGGCTGAAATCTACAGACTCACCACTAGATGCCACAAACTCTAAGTATAAACTCACTCAGGCAGAAAAACTTGTGATTGTGTTCTGTAAAGAAAAGCGTCTTCGATCCTTTTTCCTGTCCCTGCTGCTCAGTTTATTGAGTCCAGCTGTAATAGTGTAGTTATGTTAAACAGCAGCAGCAGCTCATTAAAGCAGAAATGACATTCTGTCAGCCGACCAGTCGTGTGCGTCCGACTGAATCACGAGAACTTCGGTTTTCTGCTTCAGACTTAAAGCTGCAGAGCATCAGGTGTGGATTTCTTTATTGTCCAGGTCATCAAACACAGAATCACTCATTCTTCAGATCAGAGGTGTTATCCTGGGTCTTATCAGTGTTATGGTCTTATAAATATATCTGTTAGATTTATCATATTGAATAACTGCCTATCCTATTATAATGGTGTAATAATTATAATAATAATTCATTAAGTTTTATTAATAGAATTTGAAAAATAAATCTTTTTAGAAAAGACTATTGTTGTAATGCTTTTAGTTTCTAATTGTTATTCAATTATTATCATATTATCCAATATAATAATATTATCCATATTATTATATTGTTTAATCAAACAATATAATAATATGGTGATAACCAATATTTCCAATTTATTTATTTATTTATTTATTTTTAAATTGGAATCTATTTTGGGTTGGTATTTTAGACAGAACAAGAAATAACAGATGTGTTTCAAGAAAGAAGAATAAGGGAAAATGGAAATTTTCATTTTAAGCGACGTCCATGGCCAATCAGGACTAGGCGTTCCTGAACGCATCATGAAGTCGTATTAGGAAGAACTGATAAGTTTGTCTCTGTGAAGTTTAAACATTTATTCACCTTCTCATCTCTCAATAAATCAAGCTGATGAGAGGCCTCAGAGCAGAGTTTGACAGATGGAATCTTACTCTATGATACTTTATTTTATTCTATTCTATCATCTTCTATCATATTCTGTTCTATTGCATCATAATCTATCCTATTCTATTGTATAGTACCCTATTCTATCCTGTTCTAAACTATTCTATCCTACTCTATTCTATTTCATCCTATTCTATTCTATTCTATTCTATTCTATTCTATTGTGTTCTACAGATTTCATCCTCATTCTGAAGGTCACTGTTCTGTCAGCATTAATTAACTGAGACAGCAGAGATTCACACGATGTTGCATAAAGGAAGTTAAATATAGAAATGAAGACATTCAGCTCACAGTTGTTTTCTTCAGATGTAGTTGATTTCTTCATGGGACACAAACTCAATGTGGAGCCTATAATAATAATAATCCCATAATAATAATTTAGGAGGCTGTAATTTAACAGAGAAACACAGATGAGCTGATTCAGCATCTTCTATGGGCATGTAACTTCCTCAGTAAATTATGTACATTGCAAAATAAAATCAAAATAAAAATTCATGCTGTAAAGGCAAAATGTTTATCTTGCAGTGACCTGGAATATAAATTATAGGATGTAGTTGAGATGTGAAGGGTTAACGAGCTTAACGAGCTGTGGCTAGTCCAGGAGGGGGGGTCATTGTCTATTGATTGAAATGCTCTGTTTGCATGTTAACAGCCCCTCCCCCTCTTCCCTCCCACACACACACACACGCACACGCACACACACACACACACACACACACACATCTTTAATGACATAATGATTGGTCGGCCTCGCGGGGTGATGACATCACCGGCGGCGTATCATCTGCCGTTTGCCGGAACAGACGAGTCGATGCTGCGTGACCAGCACGAATTTCACCTCAGAAAAGGAAATGCACAGAATCCACAGGATCAATAGCACAGCTGCACAGACAGGATTCATCAGGATTTAAATCTGTTTGCACTCAGATTCAGTCCCAAAAAATCTTAATGTGTCAACTACTAAATTACTATAACTATACTACTACTATATACTATAACTATTCATTTGACGGGATGAAAATCATGATTTTATACTGCATACTACTTTACTAATTAAAGGACATGTTTATTTACTAATTTACTAAATAATATATATATATATATAGTCTATAAGACTTCAGACTCAAGAGTTCGGAGAGAAATAAAAAGTCTAGTTGCAGATTTTCTTTTTCATGATTATACGATCAATCTGATCCAAAAAAAGGTTAATTTAGAAGATTCTATTTACAATGTCTCTGAGCCTGGTGATGTCTTCTATTTGTTCATAAATAATAACTGAAAAAAACATAGATATTCAATCTACTGTCATTCATGGCAAAGATAAAACACGAATGAGACATCTAAAAAGATGAAACCAGAGAAAAAACTAAACTAATGCATTTTTTCTTTTGATAAACATCTTATTTGTATGGAAATGACTGTTTATTGGGTTATAATGATGAAGGGAGGGAAAGTGAAGGAATTCATTTATTCTGAATTTGTTTGGATTTTAATCATCTCAAGTTTATAGTGGTCGTCGATGTCAATAAATCAAACTTTATTAGTATGTAAAGCACCTTTCATCCCAGTGAGATGACTGACATCCACCTGTTTATAGCTTCATATAATCATTTCAATGATCATCTTTGATATTTTATCCAACCATTTGCCAACAAGATCCCCCTTTATTATGTTGCTTATTTAATGAAATAACACAATAAATGAAGTAGAAATAATAAAATAAATGACAAGATTTTTTCTGCAGGGTCACTAATTAAGCATTTTTATTTTTGATTAGTAGCTTACACACATTTTGTTACCATTGACTTCCTTTAAAACCACTTTATTGATCATTTATTGATTTAAAAAATGTATCCATTTTTTTACAAGATGCAGATTCATTGTTTTTTATTTTCAATTAAAATAAAATGATAATTTGCAGCAAGTATGCAGCATTATGGAATAGCATATATTATGTTTAAAATCAAATGCAACTACACAAACATGTGCAATAATGCAGCGTAAAGTACATGACTCATTCAACGAAGAATAGAAGAAAAGTAGCACAGAAAACTACGGTAAAAAGCAAGTAAACATAAGCACAAACATCTAATATGAAACACAATAAGCTACTCACTAAATAAATAGTTTAAACCAACCAAATCTAAAATGTAGATTCAACCATAAACACAAATCAGAAAGTTGAGTTTAATGAGTACTGTACTTGAGTTTATAGTAGTGTCTTTACTGTAAAATAAAGATCAATTAAATCCTAATGTTACTACCAATGGTTTACAGTACTGTTACTGTGTCTAACTGCATACTTCACAGCAGAGTTTTACAGTGTATTTCCCTCCTACGTCAATGATGCTGTTTTATTCGTGTTGTGTCCGTCCTGGATCAGGCTGCCGTGCTGCAGTCGTCTGTTCTGTTCCTGTCTGTGTCTGTTCTGCTTTGATCGATATCCTCGGCATAGACACATCTCCTCTTCCACCTCTGGAAACCTAACATTTCACTGCCTCCCCTCACATTTCTGCATTTCTGCTGCCTCCTCGTCTCCTGTTAAATCCGTCATCTTGACCCCCCCTCGGCTCTCCACCCTCCTGCAGTCTGTGCGTGACTCTGCATACGCCTCCAGTGAGAAAAGAAAAAAACACAATGCTGATGGGGGCATCTCATCTTTTGTATAAAGACAGTGTTGTACTATACAGAAACACATGGGTTTTTACTGCAAGTTCTGACACACATGTCTGTTTTGGTGTAAAAAATACCTTAAGAGCATAGGAATAAATTCATCCAAAGAGACAGTTCAGCCTTTGTTCAACAATTCAATAAATACACTAAAACTCATAACTTTTTACACGTAGATAAACATATATACATAAATATTGTTGAGAAACATTTGTCCTAATAATAGTGTCATTGTGTCCTAATGCAACTGTAAATATAGTTATGAATTATGAATTTTCTGTCTAATCACTCAATACAATGCATCTAAAGTACTCCTTATTTCACATTTAGTTCAGTTCACATTTAACTTGTTTTTTATTGATTAAAATTAATAAAATGTGCATACTTTTCTGCTAAAATATTGGTATGGCACATCCAACATTGTTCATTCAGTATTATTTTGCTGAAATTTGTGTATGAAATTTAATGCTAAAATTCTTATGGGTAAATTAGTTGAATTTCACACTTGATTCCTGTTTATTTGGATACTTTTACCTTAATGTACAGTTACACACCAACATGTTATTATAGTTATAACAGAAGGAGCAAAGTTATGGACTTTAGTGTAATGTTGGCTGCATGTTTGGATGCATTTAGATTAGATTAGATTAGATTAGATTAGATTAGATTAGATAGCTCCTTTATTGTCCCACAGTGGGGAAATTCACAGTGCTACAGCAGAAGTTAGAAAAGTTACAAACATTTTTTTTTTAATTTAAAAAAAGAAAAATTAAAAAAAAAAATTAAATTAAAAACAATATACAGATATATATAAATATAAATGTATTGCACTGGTCTATGTATACAATGTTTATTCCTGAGTTTTATGTATTTTTACACCAAAACAGACATTTGCGTCAGAATTTGCAACAAATGTCCCTTAACTTCTCTACTAGTGAGAGGAACCAGAGCCACTTAGACAACAGGAATAAAAAACAGTCACTTTTAATTCTTTGTTTTCCTTCTATTGTGCTACTGATTATGAAAATGACATAACTCAAACATTTTGTTTACACGGTAAATATGGAAATGAAAGGAGGAACCTTATATCCTTTTACAGCAGTCACATAAAATAATTGTGTATAAAGTCATATATCAAGTATTTTATATTGTTGTATTTTGGTTTCTATTTATTACTCAAGACTCCATTTTATTGATTTTTTTTTTTAAAGATGTGTCTTCAGTGTCTTTGTCTAATAGGTTAATAGGAAGACGTAAGATATTCAATCTGCTGTCATTTATGACAAAGAAAAGCCACAAATCTAATTCTGAGAAGCTGAAACCAGAGAAAGGGACTAACGATGCATTTCTTCCATTAATGAACTTGTTATTTGCCTGAAATGACTGTTTGGGGATAACAATGATGAAGACAGGAAAAGGTTCAGAGGGAGGAAAAGATGAAGAGATAAAACATATCCAACGTGTGTGTGTGTGTGTGTGTGTGTGTGTGTGTGTATGAGGTTCCATTCATATCAAGTTAAGCAGAGACACACACACATTAACTGGTGTGTGCATGCATATTTAATGCATTTTGCCATGTATGCATGTGTTGTTACACAGTTTGTATTTTAGTTGTTCAGCGTCCACACATTCGTGTGTTTACAGTTTCTGTTTACAGTTTACAGGTATGTGTGAATGTTGAACATTTTTTGACGGATGTGCTCACGCTGTAGGTGTTCAATGCAGCTTCTTGTTACGGTGATGTAGCGTGCACACGTTATTTCATGCATGTTAGTGTATGATAAAAATCTTCAAATAGATGTTCATGTGTGCGATTGTAAAAAAAAAACCCAAAAAACACATGAATGTCATGTGTAGACCCAGCACGTTGTGTCATTACCAATGGAATCAATAGAAAAGCTATGTTACATGTTTAGATTAACGGAACCGTGAAAAGTCAACGGAGAAGCTGTTGGGTCAAATCTCTGGGTCCCGGTTTGAAGAGGTTAATCGAGTTCAGGAAAAAACTTCTCTCTGGTGTCCAAAAAGGAAAAAAATCATCAGGAGTCAGATTTCCAAGCAGAAGAACAAAATGTACTTTATATGTGCTCCTTCTTTTCTACTGTTGAGCCTCCATAGGCTACAGGCTGTGTCTTTATCCAGCCCATACACAGGTCACATTTCTGTCTGTCCCGTGTACATTAACATTTTACACTATCAGAAATCCCTTCACGTCACTGTTGCTGGGTCTGAACTCTTATCTCTCACACAGGCAGGTCATAGCATGCCACTATCTTTTTTAGGTTGCTTCTTCATAATTTTACACTAATATTTATTCTAATTTTCCCGAGCCTTGTTATTTTTAACTTATTCTTGCCTGTTTTACATCCATATTTCTTAACCCTCACTTGAGGTTTTTTTTTTAATTGAACAAAGACATGATTTATACAATCTTTTTCACAACTATAATTTTTAATAATTTATGTGATATAAAACATCACAATTATCTCTTTGCATCACATTTAGTTTTTTACTTATTATACCATAATTATACATTATACATACAAAATTAGGTCGGGACCAGTATCAGTCAATGAGCAGGCGTTAAAGCACCGTTTGTTACACACTATGTTGAGAGCTGAGCACGCATTTTAAACGTATGGAACCTCATATATGTGCGTGCATGTGTGTGTGTGTGCGTGCATGTGTGTGTGTATGGGGGTGGTGACGGATGCGTTTGTCCCCTCCCGTCTGACTGAAAGTGCTCTGTGAGATAGACTCAGTCATTGGAAGGAGAGAAAGAGAGAGAGGTGAAGAGAGAGAGAGAGAGGTAGAGAGAGGTAGAGGCAGAGGGAGGGGTGAACACAGCGAGGCAGCAGAGACAGAGCAGCCAGTCCTCCTACAGCAGCAGATCTGCTGTCTTATGTTTCACTGAGTGACAGCGAGCTCCATCAGACCCACATCAACCAGTGAGAGGAGGACGTGAGGGCGAGGCTCTTCCTGCTGCTACTGCTGCTGCATGCGGTAACCATGGCGCAGCTGTCTCCGAGCGCATCGCCGGGCGTCCGTCGCCGTAGCGATGGCTCAGTGAGAGAGTGTCTTGTCTTTCCTGTTTCCGAACGGAACGAGCAGGAGCGGCTGGAGGCCCTGGTCCGCCGGAGAGCCGGAGCCGCTGAGAAGAGAGGAGGAGGAGGAGGAGGAGGAGGAGGAGGAGGGGAGCACCTGGATAACAGGCCTAAACGTTGGACATGGGGAGGACCGCCTGATGGAGTGGAGGGTGAGTATGATGATGGATGGGGGGGGATGGAGAGAAAGACGGGAAACCATCCTGATGATGTCAGCGGAGGGTTGGTTTGAGACGTAGAGCAAAGGAGATGCTGGAGGAGGAGGAGGTGTTCAGGGAGGAGGTCTGGAGGTCAGGGGGTGGACAAAAAAAACAAGATGGGGGTGGGGCGGGGATGAAAGGGTGCGGACAACAAAGCAGAGCAGGAGGAGGGCGGCGGCGGATGGAGAACGGGTGAAATGAGGATAGAGAGGAGGAAGGTGAAGCTGTGAAAAGGGTGTGGAGGCTGCAATGCAGGAGACGCTTTGTCTCTAAACCTCCGTGTGTGTGTTTACAGAAAATCACACAGTCCTGCTGCGGGTTTTTGCTCCACAGGTGTGTGTGTGTGTGTGTGTGTGTGTGTGTGTGTGTTTTTCATATCTAACCTTGAAAACGCACATTATCACCAACAGCTACGCACGACACTTCCGACATATTTCTGCCGTCAGGAAGCCTCCTCCGTGCTGCGGTGCGTTCATAACGTCATCAATTATTCACAGACAGAACCGACACACACACACACACACACCCCGACCCCCACCCCTGGCGCTGACCTGGGAACAGGGTCCACCCAGCGGCCCAGTGGCCGACTGGAGGAGACGCTGATCTGGGACCAGCTTCACTGCAGCAGAAACAGCAGCAGCTCATCTTACAGATTAAAGGACAGACTCACGGTGTGTGTGTGTGTGTGTGTGTGTGTGTGTGTGTGTGTGTGTGTGTGTGTGTGTGTGTGTGTGTGTGTGTGTGTGTGTGTGTCTGTGCCTGCTGCGTATTTTCCCCTGCTTGTGAAAATTCAACACATACCTCTTCCCTGATTATTCCGACACACACACACACACACACACACACATCCTGGACCAGAATTACGTCGCCCTCGTGGTCTTGTCCTCTGATGCTCTGAAAACGTAAAAGAAATATGGAGGAAACTTGATCGATTGATCAGTCGATGACAAAGTGTCGTTCCAAGCTGTGACTTTCTGCTTCAGCCAGAAAATGATCAAACCAAGAAACTCTTCAACTCGCTGTAAAACTTCTTAAAAGTTGTGATGTCACTAACAAGATTATTCTGTGGTTTTAAGGAGCAAAAATCATCTATTTTACTCCTCTCTGAACAGCATGTCTAGTCAATGCCTCATTAACCCTCTCATGCATGAATTATGATAAACTCAGAATTTTTGTGTTTCATGCATCTTTAGGGATGTAAAACAAGGTGTAAAAATCTTTCCTCATTCTATAAAGATAGATCTATTTGTCCACTCAATATACTGTAGAAAAAGTGAATGTGTGTGTATATATATATATATATATATATATATATATATATATATAGAAATTAAACATTTTATGAATCAATTTAATCGACATGAATCCTTTTTTCTCCAAAATATAAATACATATAAATATAAATAAATAAAAAATATTACATAATGTCATCTGTACATTATAGTGCATCAGAGGGTTTATATTAACAAGCCTCTCCTCTGATTGGCTGATTTGAATGGCTGACTGAAAGGGTATAGTTGTGACATCACAACTTCACAGGAGACCTAACAGATGGTTTTAAGGCTCAGTTCTCTGGGAAACTTTTTTTATGACTACATGGACCTTTTCATAATCAAAAACACATTCATCTACTTTTTATTATCAGAGCTTTAATGTTCCTTTCAAGCAGCAGAAAATCTGAATATTAGGAAAAATCCTGTGGCAAAAATGTCCATGTAAGGATTCAAAGATGAGAGAGGTCTTTAGAGCTTATTTTCCTGATAGTGAAGTGAGATGTGTGAATGTCAGATTGTGTGTTTTTATAAAGCTGCTGATTGACCTCAGTAACTACAGGAAGCAGGAAGGGTCATTTAAAAGGTGCAGGTTTGTGGTTTCTGAAGCGTCTCCACATCTGGTTGAGTTTACCAGTTGTTAGTCAGTCTCCAAACTCCACTACAAAAAAACTAAATCTTAATAAAGGAACATATCTTGTTTTTGGTACAATTAGTATTGATAATATTGTGTATAATTTTGTTCAAATATCTTAGTCCATTGGAAGATAATTTTGCCTATTCCATTTTTTTGTTGATGTGGTCAATTTAGTCTTGTTTCTTTAAAATAGGAATAACCTTAGTAATCTTTTATCCTTATGTGTGTGTGTGTTTGTGTGTCTTATGTTTTAAACAGTTTTTTTCCATTTGTTCTGGTTTATTTGCAGCTTTATTGCATCATGTTGGTAACATGTTTTTTCCCAACGTGTGGAGGTTTGGCTGCTTCTTGCTGGAGTTTTTGTGCAGAGTTTGGTTTATTTTCCCTGTTTGTGTCAGTTGGTGTGAATGGAGGTCGCTGCTGTGTGTGTGTGTGTGTGTGTGTGTGTGTGTATATGTGTAATGCTTTGCTTTCTGCTTCACCTGCTGCCCAGGTAACCCTAAGACCCCGCCCTGCCCTGCCATTGGCTCAACTCTGCCCAATGAGCTTCCCGCTGCTTCCAGTGCTCGCCAGAACCGTAACGGTAGCGTTGTGTGTGTGCCCCGCCTCCCGGCCCCGCCCACCTGTCCCACCTGCCCCTCGTCTGCATGCGCGAGGCGGTGTGTGTCTCACTGGCTGTGGCGTGTTCGTATGTTCATGAAGTGACGTGTTTGTTGTGTAATTCAACGGCGTCGAGTCATCAGCTGCTGCTTCAGCTCCACTCATCACTCTACACATGTTTATAGTTTATAGTCATTCAGGACGGTTTAGCATCAAGTCTTCACTCTATGAATATGATGGACAAAAAGATACGAAAGAATAAGATAAAATAAACTTTTACTAACCCCACAGTGGGGACAATTCCAAAAATGTGAATATATCACAGTACTATCAGTATAATATGACTCATATTACTCAGGAATTGTTAAATTTATCAGCTCAGTACGACTGAAGCTGGTTGTGCAAGAGGCTGGAGCTACAAACCTGCCTGATATGTACGGATTTATTACAGCTTAGATTTTACTAATGTGGCTGTATTTGTTTGTTCTGGTTCAAAGAATTATCTTTAAGTAAAAAAAATAATGAAGTTGTAAGATTTTAATTCACAGAAGCTTCATTAGTACAAAATAAAACAAAAGATGAAATTCAAAAGCATGTTAAAAAACCAGAAAAACATCAGTGCTGTTGTTCCACATATTTCACCTATTTTTTCCACTAATAACACACACACACACACACACACACACACACACACACACACACACACACACACACACACACACACACACACACACTTATCACAACAAAGGGCTGCTCCACTTCCTGTCTGCCCAGAGCTGTGTTTAGTGATGCATAGATATAACTCAGTAGGGAGCTCTGTCTATAAAACACACACACACACACACAGACACACACACAGACACACACACACACACACACACACACACACACACACACACACACACACACACACACACACACACACACATTTACACATACATGATACCAGACATTCACCCTGTAGCAATCTGTGAAACTTATTATGCTCCAGCTACACAAAAGGGAATGGCAATCTGATCGAATCAAACACACACACACACACACACACACACACACACACACACACACACACACAGGTCACTATTGATATCCCTTGACACAGCCATCAGAAGGTTTATAAAACAGGTTTATAAAAGACCTTTTTTAAAGCACAATAAATGTGAGTTTTAACAGTTTTATCAGGTCCTGGAGACTTTTCAAACATCTTTTTCTGTGTTTTAACATCAGCCTGGTTCCCTGGACAAAGAGACAATGGCTTTTTTCTATTGGATTTTAGATTATTGTGGAAAATTAATTCTATCACAAACAAAAGTGTATGATTTGTTGCTATTTACTGATTTACTGATTTTTTTTACTGATTGACAGATTGTATATCAAAGAACAAACCATGAAAATCTCTTAACTTGATTTTTAACCACTGACCTGTTAAAATACAAGAAATGAACCCTGATACCAGATAATACAAGTGGAATTATCTAGTTATTTAGAATAAACCTTGAACTCAAACATAGTTCAAACAAACAAAAACCAACATGTAAGACAAAGTAATTAAACTCATATTTCCAAAATTTTGAGCATTTTTCTAAAAATCTGCTTCTTTAAACAAAGTGGAAATACTCAAATCTGAGGAGAAAAAGTCTTAATACGGGTGAAATGTAGGAAGTCGGTTCCAGGATTAATTTAAGGATAAAACAGGAAGTCAGAGGCAGATATGAGTAAAAAACCAGAGTTTGTGTTTCCTGTTAAATCGTTTGATGAGGCATAAAAGCAGAAATCAAGACAGCAAAGTTCGTGTTTTGAGCATTATCCTTAAAACTAGCTCATGTCCTCGATTACTTTTCTGTTCCGCTGGTTTTCCTGAACAAACGCAGTGTTTTATTTGTGGCTGTGACGTGAGTTTCTGAATCGCCGCATGGCTCCTCCATCTGCTCCATGTCTCTGTCTCAGCTGCTTGTTGCTGCTGTTTTTAGGGGAAAGTTTTGACTTCTACAGCATCAGAAGCAGCAGAGGCCTCTTTCAATGACCTGTGTGTGTGTGTTTTTGTGTTTTTTTTTATTAGTCTGTGACTTCCTGTCTCCGCCCACCTCAGATCAACCAATGAACAAGCAGCTCTCCAACTCGTCAGCTGCCCTCCACTCACCTGAGAGAGGTGAGACGACCAGAGAAAATAGAGTAAAGTCGAAGTACTTCATTACTCAAGTAGACATGTTGAGTATACGTCGTACTGGGATAATTATTGTTTAGATGTATTTTCACTTCAATCAATAACGCTGCAAAAAAAATCTATCTGATTGTTTTAGTACGATTAATCCAATATTGAGTAGATCTATCTGTGTTTATTGGCAGATAGTTTTGCCTTTTTAAAGCTTTTCTTTCTTTATTTTGGTCAATATAATCTACAAATACTCTTCCAGCTCATCTTATTTTATTCATTATTACTCATTTTTTATATTTTAGAAACCTAATTTCTACTAAGCGAAGCTAAGTTTATATTAAGCGACAGATGCTGTTTATAGCGTCTATAGTGAAGCTAATTTACAACATCTGTCGGCCAAGGAGAAGAAAACATGTATAAAAATATTAGATCAAAACTCATAATTATTCAATAATTACATTATCTTATGTTTCTTTAATGTACTTACATTGTAGTAAGCTTTGCCCTTAATGACATTTTTTCCCTCTTGCGTTACTTTTACTTTTATGTTTTCAGCTGTTTTTAAACCTGAAGCTCATTTAAAACAGGAATTGCTGAAACCTAAATCAGCATTTTGTTAATGAGCCAGAAACTGTAAATTAGAGAGGACTAAAGACTAAAGGTGAAAGCAGGTGTTTAATAACCTGTTCTGTCTATACTGGTCTGGAGAGGTTTCTATAACAGATAATGCATGAAACCCCAAACACAGCAGATAATCCTTTAACCCCAACATATGGTTGAAAAATTAAAAAAACAACGTTCTCCATGTTTGTTTCTGTGTCAAACCGTTGAATTCTTCTTCAGGTTTTATTGCTTTTCCTCCTGACTTATTTGTAGTTTCCTGGTGTTTCCCTGTCTGTGGACGTGTGTGTTTGTGCGTCATCGTCAGTGTCGTTTGTTTCTCATCGAACAGCTTCAACCAACAACCACAAACACAGCAGGAGCTCCTCCAACCGCAGGAGTGTGAGCGGATTCCCTGAAGAGGCCAAAGCCAGGACCCCCACGGTACACACACACACACACACACACACACACAGTCAGACACACACACAATACACACACACAGTCAGACACACACACACACACACACACACAGTCAGACACACACACACACACACACACACACACACACAGTCAGACACACACACACACACACACACACAGTCAGACACACACACACACACACACACACACACACACAGTCAGACACACACACACACACACACAGTCAGACACACACACACACACACACACACACACACACAGTCAGACACACACACACACACACACAGTCAGACACACACACACACACACACATTATATATATAGTCTAACTCTCTTAAAAAGGGAGATTCTCTTCACTGCAATATACAAATTAAAACTGTAAAACCAAAGAAAGAAGGGAGATTCAAGTTATAGCAGGTTATATTTTATATGACTCTCCTATAACATGTAATATCATTAACTTATATTATTGTCTCTGAGAAAACAGGGATAGAGACTTTTTAAAAACATTTTATGAATCAAATGATCAAGAAACTAATCAAAGGATTAATTGATAATGACAATAATTTTTACCTCCTCAGTTATATGAGTGTTGCTCTGTATAAAAAACACTGAGTTAAATTCTAATCCATTTATTAATGATTTGAATGTACGTATTTATTCATATTAGTGAATGTGACTTTCAGGGGGAGACTCCCAACACTCCGACCCGCAGCTCTTCCTTCAGGGCCAACAGCAAAGGCCCCGCCACGCCGAAGAGGTAGAACACACACACACACACACACACACACACATACACACACACACACACAAACACACACATGCTCAGGCTGTGCTATGCTCGTTCCAGGGTGAGGTCGACCCGGAGTCGGCCTCAGTCCCCCTGCTCCCCGGGCCAGTACCCCCCCTCCCCCCACCGGCAGCGGGCCGTAACCCCTGGCAACGATGACAGGGGTCACACTGAGGTCAAAGGTCATGGCACCCTGGAGAGGAAGTCCACCAAACCTGAGAACTCGGAGAAGAAGATCCCTAAATCCACCAGCAGAGAACTGACAGCAGGTACCAGCGTGGAGCGCCTGGTCCTTCATTATTTACCAGCCTCGGTGCTAAGGATTCAGGCTCCATAAGAGCATTAAACTCCTCCTTTCTCCTCTTTCTCTTGGTGCAAGTGAACGCACCGCTGTGTACGACATGGCCGGTAGACCTGTGAGAGGAGAAATGTATTAATATAAATCTACATCCACACACTGGGCTGTGTCATTTTAGTTTAAAGCAAGAAGCCATTCATCACAGACTTAAACTTAAATTTAAATACAATCTGGTTTGATTGAGAAAAATCGATAAGCTATAGAATATCAATAATCAATAAGTATTTGTATCTCTAGTAAAAGACACTTTTATTTTTCTATTTGCTGTGTATCAGCAACATAAATTGATTCTGACTCTTCTGTAGAATAACTCTATCGAAGGCCTGTTCTTAAATATGTATTATACCACGTTCTTGCAAGTGCTTTTCTTTCCCTTGTGCATTTCATATTATTCAACATTTTTAAACACTAACTCTTGTTGGTTCATTTAATCAGAAATTTGTCTTGAGAGGCTTTAGCCAGATAATAATGATTAATGTTATTCCCCAAAAAAAGGACTGAAGCAATGATTATAATTAAAGAGGTTGTTGTAATATTCATCATCATCCTCATCATCATCATCATCATCAAGGATTGTGGATGTTGTGTACTTCATCATCTCCTTGATCAACCATCTTTGTTCTCTCCATCCTTTACACACACACACAAACACACACACACACACACACACACACACACACACACACACACACACACACTCTCTCTCAGAGTCTCCGGGCACGCCTACAGGGCGGAGTGTTGGAGGGACGACGGACGCTGAGGAGGCGTCCCGGCTGCTGGCAGAGAGACGCCGTCTGGCCCGAATACAGAAGGAGCAGGAGGAGAGGCAAAGGCAGGAGGAGGAGAGGTGTGTTAGACGTGCTCCTGTGGTATAATAAAACCTACAGTCATCTGTTCATCCTGGGAAAACACAAAAAACTTCAGAGAGTTTCATCAGAGAAGGACAATTCCTGAACATTCTAGTGTGACTTTATTCAACTTTAACCTGGATTAAACTTTCCTTTCATTTCATAGTGAAAAATCTAAAGTTAAATTATACTAATGTCAGTTTGTCCCTTTTTCATCACTTTCCCAGGTTCTTCTTTCCTGTTTTTTATTGAACGTAACTCATCAACATCCAGTTTTGACTTTTAGAAACCTGAGATGTGGAGAATTTACAATGAAGTGATGACACATGTTTAATGATGAAGATCCTGGAACTTCTTTATTTCTGAAGATTTGGCTGCAGATTTATTACATTTATTGATATGCACAGAACTTTATATTAGTTTTTTACTAAAGTATAACTTGTGAAATTTGGACTAAATTAATTTATTTAGATCTTCTTCGTGCTTCTTAAAGCAGCTGCCATCATGTAGGCTGCTAATTGAGTCTCTAAGTGGACTAGTTGTACTGTGTTGTGGCTGTTTCTTCAGGCTGAGAGCTGAGGAGGAGCAGAGGAGGCAGCAGGAGGCGCGGGAGCAGCAGGAGAGAGCGGCACAGCAGGCCGAGGAGGAGCGGGCGAGGCGGGAGGAGGAGAGGAGGAGCAAGGAGGAGGAGGAGAGACGACAGAAGGAGCAGCGATGGAAGGACATGCAGGACCAGCTGGACAAAGAGGTAAAGACACACATGGAGTTTCTATGATCCAGAGATGTTGACCTGAACCACAGTAGACACATGTTCAATTATATGCAGGGTTAAGGGACAGGTAGAACAGAGGAAAATGAGTGATTAGTGATTGGAGAGAATCTCAATCTGAAGATGATATTATCAATAATAGTGATTATTGATAGTCTATAGCTGATATTATCATCAATAGTGATTATTGATAGTCTATAGCTGATATTATCATCAATAGTGATTATTGATAGTCTATAGCTGATATTATCATCAATATTGATTATTGATAGTCTATAGCTGATATTATCATCAATAGTGATTATTGATAGTCTATAGCTGATATTATCAATAATAGTGATTATTGATAGTCTATAGCTGATATTATCATCAATAGTGATTATTGATAGTCTATAGCTGATATTATCAATAATAGTGATTATTGATAGTCTATAGCTGATATTATCATCAATAGTGATTATTGATAGTCTATAGCTGATATTATCAATAATAGTGATTATTGATAGTCTATAGCTGATATTATCATCAATAGTGATTATTGATAATCTATAGCTGATATTATCATCAATAGTGATTATTGATAGTCTATAGCTGATATTATCATCAATAGTGATTATTGATAGTCTATAGCTGATATTATCATCAATATTGATTATTGATAGTCTATAGCTGATATTATCAATAATAGTGATTATTGATAGTCTATAGCTGATATTATCATCAATAGTGATTATTGATAGTCTATAGCTGATATTATCATCAATAGTGATTATTGATAGTCTATAGCTGATATTATCAATAATAGTGATTATTGATAGTCTATAGCTGATATTATCATCAATAGTGATTATTGATAGTCTATAGCTGATATTATCATCAATAGTGATTATTGATAGTCTATAGCTGATATTATCAATAATCACAATCATTCAAATTAATTTAAATAACTTTTTCTGCAGCAAGGTTATTTAAAGTTGACGCAGCAGAGCACAGACATTTTATGAAAATGGATAAAAATGACTCGATGAATAAAACACTAACAGAGGTAGAGTAAGAGCAGCTTCTAAAGTGCTTGTTGTTCTTCAATAATTCAGTCAGCAGCAGGAAGTGGAGCTGAACCTCACAATGAAACTTTTCTACTGTTTCTTATGTACTTTTCAGTATTAAATAATAACTGTGGACGATGCAGACGTATCGTAGACGTAGAAACAGAGAAAAGATGGCGTGTGTTTGTTTCAGAGGGAGGAGGCGTTCCTCAGAGCTCAGAGAGAAGCAGAGAGGAAGCGGCAGGAGAGAGAACAGCTGCACATCCAGGAGGAACAGGAGAGGCTGCAGAGGAAGAAGGTAGATCCACCATCACTCAGCACCTGGACCTGGACAGACCACCTGGACCTTAGACCCAGCACCAAACCAAACATAAAGTTCAACAATCACACTCTTACCATGATGCCAGAGTACAACAACAAATAGCTTTACTGTCATAAAATACACATACAAACATATCAGCAGTAATAAGACAAATGATGAATGACGATTTTGTCTGTTTTAACAGAGAATTGAGGAAATCATGAAGAGAACGAGGAAGAGTGAAGTGGAAACTCCGACTGCTGCTGCAGGTGAACGTTATAAACCAGTTTATAACCTTAAATCCATTTAATGTTTGTAATAGTCATTTCAGTCTTTAATTTGCTGTGTGGTGTCGATTTTTCAGTTTTTTATTCATTTATTTGCATGTGAAGTATGTTTTTGGTCCAGGTTGTTCCTCCTATAAGTAGTTTAGTGTGATGTGTGTCAGCTGCAGCGTGACTCAGCAGAGAGAAGCAGGAGAGAACAGCACCACCTGGTGGTGGGGGGGCACTGCAGCCCTGAGAAATAAACACTGGAAACACTGACGATAAAACACTGAAAAGACTGAATACAAACACTGATGAATGCTTTTTAAACTAACCAAATAACCGACCATGATTGGTCACAACATATGTGTTATATAAACATTCCAACCACTTTTTTTTTATTCCAACCATATGTGGGGATTTGATTAAAAATGTTGAGTTTCACTACATGTTGTTCACTAAAAGTGTTTTTTTTTAATTAGCAGTTAATGAGTCATAAAATTGGAATCTTTTGATACAGATGAAAACGTGTGATTTCAGCTAGAATCCCCCCCAACAGCTGTAAATATGTAGGTATAGATCCTCAGTAGGGACAGTGGTGGTTGTTTGTGAGCAGCAGTTTCTCTGAACTCTTCATGTATTTCCTCCTCCACAGCGTGTGACTCCAGAGCCCCCGCTGGTCTGGAGGAGGACGCGGCCCCCCCGGCCGAGGCCCCCGTCATCATGCTGGGACCCCTGGAGAACAAGAGCTTCGTGGACGAGCTGTCGGACGGCGTCCAGTCCATGGACGTCAGGTGAGACCTGGAAACACCTGCAGGAGGAACCAGAGAAGCCGGTTCACTCCTGCTGCTGCTGTTTCTCTATCCTTATATGTCATTATATATCATTATATATTATTATATACACCATATCATTATCCTGTTAAACTCGTAACACCCCTGATACAACATAGAGTTTAATTCATAAAGCCCATAAGAAAAACCTCAGCTACAACCCTACAAAACCACAAAATGGGTCTTTCATGGTCTCTGTACAGAGAAGAAGAAGAGGAAAGAAAGAAATAAGCAAGTACAACTAAAATGCTAATGTCCTCTTTCTCCTATTGTTCTCTCCTTTTCCTCCACTAATAATATATCTCTAGCATCTATCAGTATTTATTAATGATAATAAAAAATACAAAGCTAAACATGTTCAAAAATGAGTAAGAAGAAGTCAAATATTTATTAAGTATTTTATCTGCAGTAAAACCCAATGTTACTGCTACAGCATCAATATATATCATCAATATCCACATCATCAATACAATAATGAAATAGTTTAATATAATATCAGTAGTAGCTGCAATAACCAGTATTTAGAGATTTATTTAGATTGAAGCTGTTTGTGGGATTATTTAATTGGCTCCTTTATAATCTCCTTTTTAAACATTTTACAGAAAATATTCTTCATGTTCTTAATGATCCTCAGTGATTTACAGCATTTATGGAATAATAATTTAACTTTGAATTCTGAACTTTGCTTTTCAAACAGTTTAGCTTTTTTCATTTTTTTCCTAATTTCCATCAGTTCGGTTTTGTATTTTTCTTTTTTTTAAGGTAATTTTATTTGAATTTTTTTCTGTAGTAAAATGCAATGTTAGATTTTAATAATGTATTGACTACTGAGTACTGACTCCTATGTATTTTGGTTTATCTGTCTCCACCCGTCTCCACCCATCTCCATCTGTCTCCATCTGTCTCCATCTGTCTCCACCTGTCTCCATCTGTCTCCATCTGTCTCCACCCGTCTCCACCCGTCTCCACCCGTCTCCACCCGTCTCCATCTGTCTCCATCTGTCTCCATCTGTCTCCATCTGTCTCCACCCGTCTCCACCTGTCTCCATCTGTTTCCACCTGTCTCCATCTGTCTCCACCCGTCTCCACCCGTCTCCACCCGTCTCCACCTGTCTCCATCTGTCTCCATCTGTCTCCACCCGTCTCCACCTGTCTCCACCTGTCTCCACCCGTCTCCATCTGTCTCCATCTGTCTCCATCTGTCTCCACCCGTCTCCACCTGTCTCCATCTGTTTCCACCTGTCTCCATCTGTCTCCACCCGTCTCCACCCGTCTCCACCCGTCTCCACCTGTCTCCATCTGTCTCCATCTGTCTCCACCCGTCTCCACCTGTCTCCACCTGTCTCCACCCGTCTCCATCTGTCTCCATCTGTCTCCATCTGTCTCCACCCGTCTCCACCTGTCTCCATCTGTTTCCACCTGTCTCCATCTGTCTCCACCCGTCTCCACCCGTCTCCACCCGTCTCCACCCGTCTCCATCTGTCTCCACCTGTCTCCACCCGTCTCCATCTGTCTCCATCTGTCTCCATCTGTCTCCACCCGTCTCCACCTGTCTCCATCTGTCTCCATCTGTCTCCATCTGTCTCCACCCGTCTCCACCTGTCTCCATCTGTCTCCATCTGTCTCCATCTGTCTCCACCCGTCTCCACCTGTCTCCACCTGTCTCCACCCGTCTCCATCTGTCTCCATCTGTCTCCATCTGTCTCCACCCGTCTCCATCTGTCTCCACCCGTCTCCATCTGTCTCCACCCGTCTCCACCCGTCTCCATCTGTCTCCATCTGTCTCCATCTGTCTCCACCTGTCTCCACCCGTCTCCATCTGTCTCCATCTGTCTCCATCTGTCTCCATCTGTCTCCACCCGTCTCCACCTGTCTCCACCTGTCTCCACCCGTCTCCGCCCGTCTCCATCAGTCCTGTCTCCAGGGACGAGCAGGCCAGTGCTCAGGAATTTTCTCCGGTCACCGAGGGGACGGACGTTTGTCCCCTGGACCATCTGATGGAGGCGGAGACGCCGGCGTTCCCCAAGCTGCAGGCGGGAGACCTGAACAAGAACCTGCTGATCCAGGGCTACAGCGCCGAGTCCTCACAGACCCTCAGCAGCCTGGGGCCCAGGAAGCTGGACGTGTAGCAGGTTCATGAGAGGTTTATACGTTTACATGATTCCTGTTGTCTTTACTGGATCTAAGCATGAGAAAATGTTCTTACTTCATCTCATCATGTCAAGTGGTTGCACCAAATTAAATTAAGTCTTTATTTTTTTTTAATTGTTTGAACTTACAATCATTTTAAGTCATAATTTTGAGTTACCTTTTTCTTTCTTTCTTTTTTTTGGCATTTTTAAATCCAAAAACAGCAGATCTATAAATTTAAAAATAATACACAATCAACAATACAGTCAAACTGTGATAAAATCAACCATTCAGGACATGATGTGAATATTTAAATAGTTCAGCTGCATAAACATGTAAATAACAAATTAAAAACACATTTTACATATATACCCAGTGGTAGAATTAACCCTGATGTGTTCTATCAACTCTGGTGGGTTAGAACATTTTTTAGATGAACTTGATCTCCCCCCATTTATCTATTCTAACAATAATTATTTTGTTCTTCGTCCTTAAAATGGTCAAAAAGCTCAGAAATTATGTAAAATGTGTGTAAAAATGTAAAAGCAAGAAGGTGTGACATGGAAAATGGAGTTAAAATACTAACAATTTAGAAAAAAGAATAAACTTTTTAAAAAACTTGAAAATGACATATTTATTCAGGATCTCCCCCTTATTATATATTCCAAGAATAATAATGTCTTGTCTTTTAAACCCTCAGAAATAGAGGATGTGGATTCATAGAATGTGTGTAATACTGTAATATCAGATGCACATTACTGCTGAGTAGTAACTAACATTGTGATTTTCTGTCTTTCAGGATGTTTCCAGCCTCAGTTTAAACAGGAGAATCAGCATCAGACCTTCAGCTCCTCAACAATCATCTTTTCCTCCAGGAACAGCCACTCAGCAACTACTTCCTCACCTGTATTCAAACCACAAACTCACATAGCTGCTGCTACGCTTCAGGTGCAGCCGGGCAGATTTTGACCAGAAAAGAAGAAAACGACTGTGACACAGAGAAGGAGGTTCACATCATTCTTTGCATGTTCGTCACGAGAAAAGTTTAGGAAGAGAACCAACTATAAACCTAATCTAAAGCTAAAAAATACAACTCTGCAAAGGACTTTAAAGTCAATTCTGCCCAAAAATCTGCACACGTCGACGCTTTTCATTTACAGATCACAGAAACTTCACATAAGCTCTTTTTGTTCCTTGGAGCCGGCAGCGATTTGTCCTGTTGATGCTGATTCTCATCAAATACCAGAAATCTCCCGCTTTCACCGCCTCAAAATCTGTAAATCTGCTGTAAATAGTCCGGACTGGGCGGTGGAGCCTGTCGCCGTGGAGACAGGGACCAGCATCTCGGAGCTGTTAGTGGTCGTTGCTGTGTGTTTTCTGTGTGTTTTACCTGCTCCGCCGTCGACGGCCCCTCCCACCGCCGAAAAAACCCAGTCTGATGTAGAGTCCTGTTGTCCTGACGCCAGAGAACCCGTCAAAAAACAATATTATAACCCGTCAACTAGCCTGTAGCTTCCAAACAATCCACAGCAAATACCTGTGAAAAGGGGTTAAATTATATATATATATATGTGTGTATATATATATGTATATATATATATATATATATATATATATATATATATATATATATATATATATATATATATATATATATATATATATATATACATATATATATACATATATATATATGTATATATATATATATATATATATATATATATATATATATATATGTGTATATATACATGTGTATTTTATGTGCAGGTCAGGAACACGTGGACACGTGTGGTTTTTGTCAACACGCTCGCTGCAGTTTCTAGTCACACTCACAGTAGTCGTGTGTTTCACGCTCTGAAGACGACGTTTGTAACCTCCTGACGCGTACAAACCCAGATAGCTCATTTAAAATAAAAACTAAATAAAAAAATATACCTCACCGACAGACTCTGGTGTTGAACAGCGTTGGATCATCACCTCTCGAGGCCTTAAACCTCTGCTGTGCAGCCAACGTTGTCCTCTCTGCTTTTTGTTCATCCAGCATGTGTTTAAAGGCTCTTTTCCACTAAAACATCCTGGAGGAAGACAAACGTCAGCAGGTCTGTCTGCTTATGACAGGTTGAATAAATATGTGATTAAGTCAGGTATAGTCATAGTACATTCTGTACATTAAAAGCTAAATTATTTGGGAAATAATGTTAGAATCAACCTTTGAAATCACATATTTATTCAATCTGTCATTAGCACACACAGACCTGATAAATATGTAAAAACCACATAGATTAGACAGATGAAATATGAAGAGAATTGATTTAACGTGCAGTTATCAATGATGTAAACACTAATCTGATCATTTCTGACCCCACAGACCCTCACAAAAGCTAAAAAAAAGAAACTGATTTCACTCTGGTTGATCAGAATTATGGAGTTCAAAATACAAAATTAATTTAGAAAAAGTTGAATAAAAAAAACAAAAACATTATTTATTTATTTTAATAAAGTTGATCTGATCTAATTTTAATGTTTTTTTGCCTTTGAAATTGTTGAAAACCTCAGAAAACACGTAGAATGTGTGTAATATAATGTAGCCTTCAGGTCATCAAAACTCCCACATTTACAGAAATATTCAACATCTTCCTCCATTTAATTCATATTACACTTATAAGGTGCATTTTTCACTTGTTTTACTTGAAGGTGGGTTAATATGGTTTTAATTTAGAATAAAGAGTTTCCTGCTGTGGATAAAAGTCTCTTGACCTGTCGCTGCTGCCACCTTCATGTTTTATTTCACGGCTCCCTGCTCCCTCGGCCTTGCTCTCTCCATCATTTACTCCAGATTCTGCAGAATCTTCCTGTCAGAGGGTCTCCTGGTCCCGTGTATATGAAGTAAAAACTAAAGGACATCATGTTTATCTAATATTACTTAAACTCTGTGACACTGCAGCTTGGTGGAATATATCATTGTAGATGTGGTGCATGGAAAACTGCTGAAAAAATACAATAAACCTCATCAAGCCATTTGTGTCGGTGAGTTGGATGAATCAACGGGTGTAAATTATTTAGTCGATGAATGAAGGGGAATGTTTAAAATGTGTATGAGATGTTTAGTCTTTGACATTTATGACAAGTGTGAAATGACAAATGTAGATTAGGACTCAAAGCAAAACACTTTTATTTATCATTATATCTCACTGTGTGTTGAATTTATGCTGCACTGAAATTAAAACTGATCTGCAAAGAAAAATCATTTTCTACTTGACTCTTACTATAGTAAGCAGAAGACTTCCTGTTAAGCCTTCAAAATAAAATAGATTTGTCACTTTTTTGCCAACACGACTTTTAAGTCAAGCCATTTGTGTCGGTGACTTTTAAATCCTGTTGGCAGAATAATTATTTTGAATAGAATTTTATTGAATTTTCCAAGAGATTTCTATTTAAATACATTAGGATGTATTTTTTGTTTGTTGGTGCTAAAATGAATTGTGTAGATACAGTCAATGTAATAGTTTAACTCCTACACATTCAAGTTAAATAGGAGGGAAGGACGGGATTTTAGTGCATGAAAAGAGCATAAAACGTTGTGTCTTCGGGTCCTCCACATCAGGACGAGCCCATCGTTATAAATATATATATTATTGTTCTAGAACGAGCCAAACATTTTACGTGAGAACATATAATAATTAATATGAGCAGTTAAGTTTTTTAATATGAGCAGTTTTTTAAGAGGCCAGAAACTCTCTGTCCAACTTGCCAGCCCGACTAATTAATTAAAAACACGAGTATTAACACAACCTATTAAAAGAAACCACATACAACCTACAGCGCGATGTGCTTTTATTCTGAAAAACCTGTGACGGACGTGCCGAACCGGTTCTTCCGTCCTCGTTCGGCTCTTGTTGGAAACGCAACGAACCAGCCATTTTTTGTCAGGTTTCCTGGGAAGGCGCGTCATGTTTTCGTGATATGTGTATGTTGTCGTGATATTCTGACGTTAGGAACAGTTTTATTCCTGTTTGTGTGTCGTCGGTTTAGCTCGCGTTAGCCGCGGGAGCCTGAAGCTAGCCGGGGCCGGAGGTAAGAACTGCGTAACGTTAGCTCACTAGCATTAGCCACCAGCTAGCAGTTAGTTGCTGTTGATGTTTGCAGGATTTAGTGAATCAACTCATCTGAAGTCACTTTAAAGGGTTTTTTATTTGATATGTCGTCTATTAGCCCCCCCTCACAGAAACAGTCAGCTGACCGCACAGCCTCATATGAGACTCACTAACTTTGAAAAGCTTCAACGTCTCCAACTTAAAATGAGACGCGTGCTCCCTTCATTTCGTCCCTGATTTTTCCTACATGCACAATCATGACAAAACAACATTAACCATAAAGCCACGGTCGTTGTTCAGCCTGACGGGATGTTAGTTTGTTAAAAAATATAATTTGAGTGAAAAGGGGTGTTATCTCTGTCTAACACCTGTAGTCTAATTTCTCCACAGAGAGGTTCACTGTGGAGCAGGTGAAAGCCGGAATTAAAATACTGGAAAAAAGAGACACGCGATCAAAAACATTTTAAGTACAAATACTACTTATTTGGAAAAAAAACACATTCACATAAGAGTTCACTCTTATTAGAGAAATATAGTTATTTCTTAGTCATAATAAGATAATTCTCTTCGAGTACTTTTATTAGATTTTTATTTTATTTTTTAATTAGATTAATTATACTGTCATTATTAATTTAGATATGTAATGAAGACCTCTGCTTTCTATTTTTGAAGGTCGACCAAATGTCAAGACCCAGGTCCCAATCCCCAAATTACAGGTGAATGCGTTGTTTTTGTGATTATAAAGTTGTCCAACAACTTGAAACTTGAACCAAAAACACTTGAATCTGATTAAACCACACTAAAAAACAAACAATAAATCGTATGTGTAATAAATTGTATGTGTTTCAGTATCTCATTTGAAAAAAGGATTTATATATTTTATTACTACTTCCTGATCAAACTACTATAACACAAAGTATTTCCATAAACGATAGGGATGCACATAATTAAATGATTAGTAATAAACCGACAAAGTATTAATTTTGTTGCAAAAAAAAGAACCATCTGAGCCATATTTTCCACTGTGGGTCTCAAAGGCAACGTTAATATTTTTATAATATATAAATAATAACCCATGACATCCACGTGTGCAGACTAAACATGGAGTTTACAGGAGTACTTGAACACAGCACGAAACTAACCTCAGACAACTTATGAGAGAGCGGCAATCACATTTATTATAATTTAATGTCAAACTTTCAAAAATTAGGTCTCGTGTTCTCCTCGCGGTCAATTTATTCGCTGGTTTTGTTCCTGACTTCTACTCGGGTCGTTTGGATCAATTTTCTTTTGCCATGATCTTGTGAAATCCTCTGTTGATAGTTTCCTGTCCTACATGTAATCATGTGACTCGTTCTATTGGTTCTTCTTTTACAAGTTCTCACCCGTTTTTATTTCCTCTTCCAGAAGGTTTCCGTGGGACGAACCAGATATAGATCCTTACAAAGTCCTTGCAGAACTCGACCGAACCCTTTGAACGGGAGCCACAGCCCCGGAGAAGATCCTGAAGAGAATTGGGACCGATAGGGGGGAGACATGTACTCAGAAGACCAGAGGAGGTCCCCGAGCTTCCTGGACGACCGGCGTTTCGGACACCAGCGCCGCATGGACCAGGACGAGTTCTATCGCCGGAGGCCGTCGCCACTTCGCGACCTGATGGACTACGGCGACCGCCGCTTTTCCCCACAGCGTGACGGAGGAGAGGACGGAGACAGGCGCAGAGGAGGGTTCAGAGAAGACTTCCAGAGCTTCCAGACCCGGGGGAGGTCGCCCCTGTCCCCCCCACGGCTGCCCAGGGAATCGCTGCCGCCGACTCCCGGGCCTCATCAGAACCAATCACACAGGCCGGCGGAGGCGGGCTGGAGGAGGGACGAGCCGGCCCGGAGCCGGGCCAGATTCAGAGAGCTCAGTCCCGACCCGAGAGGGGAACCAGGTAGGGAACGGGCCAAGAGGAACCCCCAGGGTCCTGACAGAGACCGGAGGAGGGGGGACCCGACCCAGGATAGGAACCACGCTTTTAAAAGGCAGAGAAGAGCAATGGATGACACCGAGCAGCTGGGGTAAATGTTCAGAGAAATGCTTCGCTGCACTATTGAAAGGGAAAAAGGAAGCCAAGAATCCAGGATTCTCAGCTTTATATTTCATCAAACCTCATGTCCCGTAACACTAAATACTAGTACTAGGAGTACTGCATGTATTAGCTTTCCTGGAACATTCCCCTGTTTTCCCCTTTTTTTAATCACTGCATGCCTCTTTAATCCAGGGTTTCTATGGGGTTGGAAAATGTCCAAAAAATTCCAGAAACTTGACATGGGAAGTTAAGCTGGGGAATTTTGGAATTACTTGACAAGCACCTGATTTACCAGCTCACCTGGCCTCCCAGGGAATTCTGGGATATCGTAGAGTGGTTCGCTATGACTGGATGTAGTAAACCATCTGGCTGCCGTTCATCTTTACATTCCAGTTCTTCTGATTCAGATGTCCTAGGTTAGCCTGGACCAATCACAGAGCAGGAGAGGGGCAGCGAGACGACCAAACACAGAGGAGACTTTGATTTAAACTTTCATCGTCATCAGGTCTGTTTGACACCGATGATTATAATTCAGTCACGTCAGATTTATTTGTTCAGCCCAAAAATCACATATTGGCCCCAAAGGGCTTCACAACATCTGCTGAACGTAGACCTTCATTGTTCAAGGAGAAACTCTATAAAAAAAAAACCTTTAACATGGAGAAAGAGGAAGAACGACAGATGCATTTGACATTTGAGCAATAAACAGCTCTGGGTTTTCAGGAACCAGAATACAAACCAATAATTAAAATCAGCCTCCACTCACTGTGTTAGCCAGGCTCATATATTATTCAATTCAATTTATTTGTTCAGCCCAGAATCACAAATCATAGATTTGCCACAAAGGGCTTCACAGTTTGTACAAAAGCAACACAACATCCCCTGTCCTTAGACCCTCACATCTACAAGGTAAAACTCTAAAAACAGAAGAACCTCAGGAAGAGAAACAGAAGAGGGATCCCTCTTCAGGACGGACAGGCTGCAGTAGATGATGTGAAGGTGGAAACATTACAGGGAAATATTCAATAATATAAGATATTCCTTCTTAATTCCCATGGATAGTTCTCAACTTTGAAAAAGCCGTATTTTCACGACCATAAGGCTCCGTCTGAGTTCTGTGTGTCATTACTGTTTTTAATACACACACAAGACACCTAACTATAGGGGGGGGGTTATATACAGAAATAGATATATACACACATATATATACACACATAGAGTGGGAGCTAAACTGAGTTTGTGCTTGATTCAAGTATTGATTACAAAGTACTACGTTTTTTATTAATCACACATATAAAACAAGCTCTCTGCTCTGTGATCCACTGATCCAGTCTTTGCTCTGTGATCCACTGATCCAGTCTTTTCTCTGTGATCCACTGATCCAGTCTTTGCTCTGTGATCCACTGATCCAGTCTTTTCTCTGTGATTCACTGATCCAGTCTCTGCTCTGTGATCCGCTGATCCAGTCTTTGCTCTGTGATCCACTGATCCAGTCACTGATCCAGTCTCTGCTCTGTGATCCACTGATCCAGTCTCTGCTCTGTGATCCACTGATCCAGTCTCTGCTCTGTGATCCACTGATCCAGTCTCTGCTCTGTGATCCACTGATCCAGTCTCTGCTCTGTGATCCACTGATCCAGTCTTTCCTCCAACTCGTACCACCTGTCTTATGTCTTAAACTCAGCTGTGTAGCTGATTTCCTTCAGTTTAAACTGTGCTTTATCAGCGTGTCTCTTTACCATTTTCAGGTTGTTAAAACAACGATGTTCTGCATAACGCACATCCCCGTTATTTTATCTACAATCCATGCCCACACTTCCCCTACATACAGACATAGGGAGCACCAACATTTAGAAGGAAATATAAGACTTTAATGTGGCCTTATAGTCGTGAAAATACGGTACCTGGACTTTTGCAACCCTACTCTGTACCACAGTTATTAATAGAAACTAGAAAAAAACAAAGATAAATTCACTTGTATAGATTATAAACGCAAAGCTGATTTTAACACAAAGCCTTGAAGCAGGAAGGAGGATTGAACCGTGTCGCCTCCTCTTTACATCACAGGTACGAGGATGAGGAGGAGGAGTTTGGGGGGCAGCGTTACTCTTTGGAGACGCCTGGAGGCGGGTTTGGAGGAGACCGGGCCCCCCCACGGGGGGGCGGCCGCGGCTCACGGCCGCTGGTCATTGAACACGCTCACGGCGTGGAGGGCCGGGACCCCCCACGCTGGAAACGGGCCCGGGTTGGTCCTGAGGAACGGGACGACCGCGGGGGACATGGCACGGACCGGCAGCTGAGCCCCCGGCCAGGGGGGTTCCCCCAGGACCGGTTCAGGACGCTGGGGGCCAGGCCGGACCCCCGGGAAGACGCCAGGGAGCGCCGCTTCCAGGACTCCAGTTACCACGACAGAAGGAGCCCCCCTCCCCCTCCGCAGGATCGGCCCAACCCGGCGAAGTACGCCTCCCTGACCCACAGGGGGAGGGGCCGGGCCCGCCCCGGCAGGGGCAGGTTCATCCGGGGCCAGGGAGGCAGGACCGGGCCCCCCAGGAACCAGCCGCGCCCGCAGGGCTACAGAGACCCGATCCACGAGCGGCAAAGACCCGGGTTCCAGCCGCTCAGGGAAGACCGCTACCAGGACCAGGACCAGGACGAGACCAGCTGGACCCAAGAAGACCGGATCCCCCCCTGGGAGCAAGAGATACCCGCCCTCCTCAACCTGCGCATCCCCAGGACCCAGCCGGACCCCAAGGTGTCCCGGCAGGGGGGCCAGGGGGGGCGGGGCCGGAACCAGCAGAAAGCTAAAACGATGGCCGCCGAGGAAACGCTCACCATCAGTGTAGACATGAGCCGCCCGCTGAGCAAGAACAGGTAAAGTATGAGTCCAGAGAGGAGGGGGGAGGGGGGGTCAAAGTTCACTCTTTCTTTATCTGAATCAGAAGAGAAAAATAAATAACCTGAAACACAGATTCTGTAGCTGGAAAAACAGCCGGAAAACAGCTGAATACTGGTGCAAACAGATGTTCACGCTTCAGTTGAAGATGATGTCAAGACTTTTTTCAAAATAAAAGCACAGTTGAACCTTCTGGACCAAGATGAAGATTTTAACCTGAGCTGAAGTTAAAACAACGAGGAGAAAAAATTAACGTGGAAACCAACTTGTTTGACTGGAGAAACCGAAGAAATGTTCACACTCATCAATCAGGACTTCAGATATGAATGAAATAAACAAGCGTCACCTTCACAATTAAAGCAGATTTCACTGGGAGCAAATTCATACAAATGAGTTTCATTTGCGTCTCGTTCCACAAAAGAAAGAATTAAGTTGAATTGTTATTCAACAGTTCTGCTGCATTGAGGGTGTTTTTACACACTGATGATTCACAGATGAAACAGTGAAGTTCCTGTTCTTCATCTTTAAAAGCTGCTGCTGAATCTGAAAACAGCAGAAACATCTGGAATAACGTTAGAGGAGGAACCAACGTTGGAGAAAAGCTTCATGATCATGTTTTTAATGAAGAGATCCTGACAGGAAGCAGGTGGTCAACATCTGCCTGGAGAAGCAGCTGCAGGAAGCAAGCTGTGAGTCCTGAAGCTGAAGCTGAAGCTGAAGCTGAAGCTGCTTCCCTTCAGTGGATCTGGATCCTCGATGATAAACCAGGACTCGTCTGGCCTCGACCTGCTGCTTCTGGTTTCAGACGGTTTTCGTTGTGGCCGTTTTTTTATTTGTTTTTGCGACAGGCTTGAAGAAGAGGAAGAGTTGAGTGGCTGTGGAGACGCGTCTGGAGAATCTGGAGAAGATCAAAACACCATTGAAGAGGCAGGAAACGTCTCAGACGAGAATCCAAACAACGCTGCAACGACAAAACCAGACGGACGAGCGGAGAAACTACCACGAAGGGAAAGTTGACGGAGACGACCAAGACTCACGACATGAATGAAGACGTTTGACCAGAAGATCAACACAAAGCTTCATGTGTTTCACCAACGGAAGTTTGAGACTTGAAGACAAAACGTGAACGTTTCATCGTCGTTTAGTGGGAAAGAAGAAAAGAGAAGAACCAGGGTCAGAAAGTTTTCAGCGTGTTTTCAGACCTGATGAAGAGAAGCTGGAGACAGAAACATGTGGAAATATGAACATGGAGCTGAACTTCTGCAGGATTTAGGATCCACGTTCAGATTCATCTGAACTACTAATGAAATATTCATTTTGTGCTACAGCGTTGGATGAAAGTCTTCCAGAGAATGAAGAAGAGATTGAAGCCGATCATCAACGAACAGGAGTAGAAACATCTTCAGTTCCAGCAAACGGGGAAAAAATGGAGGAATGAACAAAATCATCTGCTGGAAAGTAGAAGAACTGAACACATGAACATGATGGAAACCGGAGCATTTTAACGCTGTCGACAGGCAACATCTGGAAAAAAAAGTATGGAATCAAAGCCTCGTTTGGGCTATTTACAGAATGAATTGAAGACATCGATGCTCTTAATGTGAATAACAGAAATTGAGGATCTTCAACTCTGATAAAAGGAGAAATCAGAGCATAAATATGATGAATGAAGCTATGAACACGAATCACTGTGAAAACAGTCGAAACTACGACTGAACATTAAACATCTGGAACAAGAAGCAGTTGGAGAATCTATTGTCTAAAGGAGAAACTGAATTGGAATCAGATGTTGATTTCTGACGTGGAGTCAGAGTTTGAAAAATCTGAAAAAACAAAGATTTAACGGATGAAACGAGAGAAGAAGTGTGAACTTTTACCCAGAGTTCATCTCCCCTGGCTGCTGCTCTTTTCTCTTTTTAACCATAAAGATTCTGCATTAGTTTGATTGTGTGCATGCAAATCTGTGAGAGAACATCACGTCCTTTTTTAGTTTTTAGGATGTTTTTTTTTGTTTTTTAAACAAAACATCCTGGAAATGGAAGGTAAGTTTCTTGGGTAAGGTAAAGATGTTCCTTCTATTTGTCTTTTTACTCAGACGCAGACATTTCTTTTGGAGAAGTGGCATTTAAGCAAAAAGGAAAAAAACAAAACACATGCTCACGTGATTGCTGATCAATGAAAGTTGTATTGTTAATTTCTTCTCATGTAGTTGACCTACAAAGGAATCAATTACGTTTCCCACTATCCTCTGCGTCTACCTGTACAACAACATTAAAGGACAAGAACAATAAAACGATAAAGTGCAGTAGCTTAAAGCTACTGAAGTTTTAAAGGAGTAATTCAGCATTTCCAGTTTCACATGGTCAATGATTCAGAACACGTTGGATAGAAAAACCCAGCGTCCAGCATCACTTTATGTACCACTACTGCTGTTCCTCTTCAGTGGAGCAGGTCTTGCTGTTGGTTTTAACCCCCCCGACCCCCCGTCTTGCCCCCCCAGCCAGACGAGCTACCCCTCAGACCGCCAGCTGTCCCTGGACCTGGTGAACGTGGGTCGGCAGCGTCTGGACTTCCTGCCGATGCTGGAGCATTCTGGGACGTACCGGGAGTCCACCGTCCACACGGGGACGTTTGCCCAGGAGATCATCACCCTGGTGCATCAGGTCAAAGGTCGGCGCGACCTGCACAAGGATGTACTTTAATGGAGCTGAGGCGATCAATCGATTAGTTGCAAATGTTAATAAACCACTGACATGTCTGTGGATTCACTCTACTGTAAATACAGACATATTGAGTAGATTCTGGTCTGTTGTGTGTTTTTAGAGCAGTATTTCAGAGGTGACGGGGCCACGCTTAACGAGCGATTCTCGGCTCCTCAGAAAGTCGACTTCACTGAGGAGGAAACGGAGGAGCTGACGCTGGACGAGAGGTTCAGTTCCAACAGGTCAGTGATGAGGTTATGATGGGTCCTCATTAAGAGAATCCAACTCGGTTTAGTTCATTAGACCACAAAATCTATATAAATAACGCATACAAACATATTTATTTGCACTATAATTAACCTTATTAGGTTGTGCTATGATATTAAAATCTACAAAAATTTCAATCAAAGCTGATTCTTTAATTATAAAGGTATAAATATAGGATTTCTGTTATTGAATGTAGAAACTTATGTCTTTTTCCTGCAGAGGCTTCAGCTTAAACATGGAATCACTGCTGGACGATGAGGAGCCTCTGTTCTCCAGATTAGGTCCCATGCAGGTGAATGACACTGTCTGTGGCTTGAAGAGAGAATCACTGCAGCAGAGGCTTCTACAGGTTCTGTTCTGGTTCTGGTTCTGGTCTGACAGGGTCTGAACCAGCCGCCGACGCGAGGCCCCGGAGACCTGAGACACGACCTGGAGAGGAGGAGGCAGGAGAAGCTGGAGGGCGTGAAGGTCACGATACCTGGGAGCAGCCTGTCCCAGCGCAGGCCGCCAGGCCCCCCCAGGTGAGGGCTTGCTGTTTAAACCCCCCACGCCCCCACCCCCGCCCAGGTCGTCCCGTTCTGACCTCTGACCCTGTTTCAGCGAGCAGAGTCTGGACTACAGCGACAAGGAGGACGCTTCCCAGCCGGAGGAGGACGGGTTCAGCTGGTCCCCAGAGGGCAGGAGGAGGGAGGGGGGCACGGTGAGTGGAGGCGGCGTGACCTCTGACCCCTAGAGACAACTTTAAGCCATGACCTCTGACCCCTACAGACAACTTTTAGCCATGACCTCTGACCCCTACGGACACTTCCAACCTGGTTCTGTCTGTCCTCTAGGGCCCGAGGAGAGGGGTTTCCTACCGACTGAACACGGGCTCACAGAGACGGAACCAGCGCCTCCTGACCCGGCAGCACGGACCAATGAGGAGGCAGAACCAGCGAGCAGGTCCACAACTTATTCTACCTGGTGTTCTGGTTCTGTTCCTATTCTTTACTTCTTCACTGTTTAACTTCATATTGTTTTTTTTATATTTCAAAGTAAGTTTTACATAATTATTAAATATTATAGAGTATGAATACTATCATTTAAACACCAACACGTATATTGTTTTACTCCGAAAAAATATTTTTATATAATTATTATTTAAACACTACTTAATATTTTAATTCACATCTCAGTTAGATCCAAAACTAAACTGGAATCCACCATAGATGATACGACAGTCAATGTGTTTTAAATATTATGATTTGAACAGTTTATTGGTTTTAAAGAAAATGCAGCAAATTAGAATTCAACCTGACATCACAAATTATTAAGCTCCATAACATTTCTGAGTTCTGCAGTGATGCAGTTTTTTACTAAGAGATTTTCTGCATCAGAAAACCTTTAGGCTGCGTTCATCTTTGTTTCCATGGTTACTGTTTCCAACAGAGCGGAGGAGGTGTGTGTACATGCTAATGACCGTGTGTGTGTGTGTGTGTGTGTGTGTGTGTGTGTGTGTGTGTGTGTGTGTGTGTGTGTGTGTGTGTGTGTGTGTGTGTGTGTGTGTGTGTGTGTGTGTGTGTGTGTGTGTGTGTGTGTGTGTTCCTCAGGTCCCAGCTGGTGAATCTCATCATCAAACTGCGACGGGTTCGACTGGATCGAGCGTGAAGCGTCGCTGATCCTCCTCTTCTTGTCTTTTCCACTTTTCTCTGTTTATTCGTGTGTTTTTTTTTTTTTTTTTATTCCTCTTGTCCCGTGTGGCTCGTTCTTTCTTTTAATCTTTGGATGAAGCGGCCGACGGCTGGATTGTTGAAGTTATCAAGGTTAAAAAAGTGAGAAAAACACGAGTTAAACAACCTTTAGTCTGACGTCCATCACTGTTCGCCAGTAGACGTTTATTTCTGTGTCTGATGTCCACTTTAATCCTGTGATTTCTGTCAGTTTGTTCTAATCTCGTCTTTCTGTCCGTAACGTTCGCCACACTCTGCTTTTCAAAATAAAACTCTCATTCTGATTATTTTCTCACTGTCAATGTTGTTGTTTGCTGGAATCACGAGGGGCAGATGCACATTAATAATATCAGGGAAAATGGATTTGGAAGTTTTTCTGAAGGTAATAAGATTATTAATTATTTAGACAGTTTCCCTTATTTTTTTTTATAAGTCTTAAGGTTTACAACCACATTTTTCATATTAAGCAAAAACATATTCAAAAGTTTTTCTAAGATACAGTAATATCAACGTCTGAATATTTACGTAAAATGTTTGTTTCCAGACATTTTCCCGAATTAAAAAATTTTGAATTTCTATATTTTCTTCCTAAAAGGTTTCAAAGAAAATGCAGTGAGAGGGTGAATTTGATGTTTAAGATCAGAAATAATTTTAATATTGGAGTAATCTTTATACTGTATGTGTGTATATATATATATATATATATATGCTAATCTTATTCAGTTTTCTGTACATTAAGATTTTCATTTTATTTTCACTGACACAAAGTCCGTAAACTCAGAACTAAAGACCTGAAGTTCTCCAACCAGAACCGTTGGTCCTGTACAGGACTGAATGCTGGTTACACTTCTGATCCTGCAATGGAAACATTTGAGATTATTTTTTATCAATAATCATTTTTATTTCAAAATGTGATTTTTTTTTTTAATTTTTTTTGTAGGAGAGCATGTTTTCTTAGGTGAAAACTTTCACACAATGGTCCATTTTTTATTCTTTCAGAGTTTTGGGGAAACAACTGTAAAATCCACATTAATTATTTTACTGTTTGTATATTTCTCCCTAAATGCAGGTGACACGTCAGTTTTTGTCATTTGAGGCTGATTTTTTAATTATTTTTCACAAAGTTCTGAAGGTTCATCAGAGGTTTGTACATATGACATTTATCGACTGGTTTAAAGAACAGTTTATTCAGGAAAAACAGTGAAACTTGATTAAAAAAATAATTTTGCAGTGATAAAAAATCTGCAACCCCCCTCAGTAAAAACCTTTGACTCTTAATATGTCAAACGATTAGAACTCGTATCTGTCCTGGAAATGATGGGAAATGTATTAAAAATGTATTTTTGCTTCATTTGGACATTGAAGCATGAAACTCCAGAATATTTAATACAAAAACACTTGTTCTGTAGGTGAAGTTTTATAATATATTAAAACACGATGTGATTTTAATGTTTCACCTCCTTTAAATTGCTGAACAGCGATTTTGATCAAATTTACATTAACCCACTATCAAACTGTTCCTGACACACTAACCACAGCAATAAGGTTTATTTATGCACGGTATTTATTGAAAATCTTTTCTGTTATTGCAACTGTTTTATTATTTTTTCCTTAATTCCATGTGTTTTCATTAAAACTCCATCTGTGGATTTAATACAAATACATTATCAAACCCTTAAATCAGCCAACAACTACATTATAATCTGCTGTAATTTGTACTGCTGCTTTTAAAAATAATTTCAAGGCTAAAAAGTGTTTTTTGCTGTGGATGATCTTTATAGCTACTTTAATGTTGAAGCTACAGAATACATTTGTTATTAAATACATAATTATTGGTTTTAGGAGACGAGGAGGGTTGAGATCTGCTGTTTAAGGCACAAAACTGTAAAAAAGATGAAGTGGCGCCAAATAAGAGTTAAACAGTCAATAATATAACAATAAAAATACATAGGTATTGTCAAATATTCAAACATACCAGTACTCATCATACAGGATGTCCTATGGAGTATAATAGTGTTTGATTTGAGATACTACTACTACTAGAAGAAGTACTGCATCATCTGTGTGTTATTATAAAGCACCATTCTGTCAGATTCTGCAGCATCAGGCAGAACAGAATTGGCAGAAATGTGATCAAATATTAGTATGTATGTTTATATAAGAATTGTTTTGATTACATTAGATTGTTTTAAGTCCTAATAATCTGCTGATTTATTTCATAGAATTTAAAGTTAAAGTCAAATTAGTCCATTGAAAACTAACAAACTGTGAGAAACATGGTGTTTCATGATTTAAGACACTGAAAGACAGATAAATCTCCTTTAACCCAGAACTTGGAACCATTGCTGCTCAAAGAAATGTCTTTGTGTATAAAACAGACCAAATGGAACTTTTCTGATTTGAAAATAAGTGAATTAGCCCGATGTGACATACAGTGAAGAAAACAAGTATTTGACTACTGTACCAAATATTAACATTCATTTTCTCAGGTGTTCGAATACTTATTTGCAGCTGTATCACTCAAATAAATCATTAAAAAATCATGCATTGTGATTTCTGGATTTTTCTTTTTAGTTTATCTCTCTCACAGTGGACATGCACCTACGATGAAAATTTCAGACCCTCCATGATTTCTAAGTGGGAGAAATAGCAAAATAGCAGGGTGTTCAAATACTTGTTTTCTTCACTGTATGTCATAATGGAGTTTTACTGGTTTTATATTATTAAGGATTGTGGTCAGCTGTTTGACATTAATCAACCTCTCACACCCTGTCACACATCACATGACCACACCAGGCGGTCACATGACCACACCATGTGGTTCAGTAAACATCACTTCGGGCCCTCATCAGTGTAATTGAGGATGAAGCTGATGATGAATGTTCCATAACATTTAAAGGGGCGGAGACACCAGTGTCTCACTCACCTGGTCTTACAGGTGAATCTTTGTGATGTCATCGTTTCAAGTCTTGTCAAGTCACTGTTTTTCAGTTTGAACGTGAATCTCATCTGTTCCAACAGAAACGTTTTATTTAATCCATCTGGGCATCATTCGTTCCAGTAACCAGCAGGAGTCCACAGCAGCATCTGGATCACCTGGAACATCTGGATCACCTGGAACATCTGGATCATCTGGAGCATCTGGATCACCTGGAGCATCTGGATCACCTGGAACATCTGGATCACCTGGAACATCTGGATCACCTGGAGCATCTGGATCACCTGGAACATCTGGATCATCTGCATCATGGAGGCTGCGGCTCTTCCTGAGGGGCCCTGCCGGATCAGCACCAGGACACCTGGGTCCTTCCACAGGGTTTAAGGTGAGTTCATGTACCACAGAAGAAGAAGAGGAGGCGGAGTCTGCGTCTGGGTTAGAGCCGCGAGTCGCAGGGCAAAGGTCGGAACGCCGCCTCCATGTTCTCCTCCACGATGATGTCGTAACGACACATGAGAGGCCTGGTGGGGAAGAAAGAATTAGAATAAAACAAAAGCAGCTTTGTGCATTATCATCATTCACTCACATTGGGTCGTTTTAATACGAATATTAATATAATTCAATAACATACAATTATTTCATAGATTATCCATATTTTCAGTAGCTAGATATCTTTTGTCCCAATTTTGTCTCTCAATTTTGTTTTTAATGTCACCATGTTTTTACTTTTCGTCACAATTAAGATTTTTTTTCACAATGTTGACTTTTTGTCATAATATTATTCACGTCACAACTTCTCAAAAAAGTCCAAAATTAAACTTATGATAAGAAAATAATAATAATTGAATTGACCAAAATTAGTAAAAATGGAAATGAGCTAATTCACCTGCCAATGAAATCAGATAATTCATGATTGTTGAATAAATTTAACCAAAAACAAGACGTTTTCACCCGATCAGATTCAACCTGTTTCAGCCTGATCCATCTGGAGGTTTTTGGTCAGGCTTATTTTTTAGGAGATAATAAATGTGTAGATTTGGGCCGACCTTTCAGGACGCTCCAGCGGCGTGAAGCGGATCCTCAGTAGTCTGATTTTGTATCGGGGCCCGATCATGTTCCCCGTGTTGATGCGGAGTGAAATCTTCTGCACAGGCTGCAGGTCTTCATCAAACTGGGCCAGGAGGCGGGTGGAGGTGTACTGCTCGAACCGGAGCAGCTTCCTGCAGCGGCAGGAGACACGAGTCTGGTTATAATCTGGTTATAATCTGGTTACAGTCTGGTTATAATCTGGTTACAGTCTGGTTATAATTTGGTTATAGTCTGATTATAATCTGGTTACAGTCTGGTTATAATCTGGTTACAGTCTGGTTATAATTTGGTTATAGTCTGGTTATAATCTGGTTACAGTCTGATTATAATCTGGTTACAGTCTGGTTATAATCTGGTTACAGTCTGGTTATAATCTGGTTATAATCTGGTTACAGTCTGGTTATAATCTGGTTACAGTCTGGTTATAATATGGTTATAATCTGGTTACAGTCTGGTTACAGTCTGGTTATAATCTGGTTACAGTCTGGTTATAATCTGGTTACAGTCTGGTTATAATCTGGTTATAGTTTGATTATAATCTGGTTACAATCTGGTTATAATCTGGTTACAGTCTGGTTATAATCTTGTTATAGTTTGATTATAATCTGGTTACAATCTGGTTATAATCTGGTTACAGTCTCATTACAGGCTGGTTACAGTCGGATTATAGTCTGATTATAGTTTGGTTATAGTCCGTTTTTAGTCAGATTATAGTCAGATTATAGTCAGATTATAGTCTTTTGGTCTTTTTTAAATTAGAAGTTTCACTTTTTTTTGTAACAATTTTGTTTGGTTTATTATCACAATTTTACATTTTTGTCACAGTTTTCACATTCTAAGTCTATATATATTTATAGATACTCTATTTATAGAACAACTAGACCTTTTTATAATTAAACATAATATTATTATCTATCCTGGAACCTTCACATATTTCTAGTGGATTCGCTGTTAACATTATTAACACTCAGCAGGTTTTTTCCTGGGAACTCACTGGTCTATTCGTGCGTCTGTGTAGTTTCTGCCGCTGTGAAGCCGGATGTAGACGACCCCCCAGCGGAGGAACTGGTTCCACGTCACCAGGTCCACTCTGTAGATCAGCTCTGAAACAACAAATATTCCAGAAGATTGTGGAAACAGCTGGAATCATTCACACTGGCACCAATGGACAGTTTTCAGACTAAAGGTGGAAGTAAATCTTGTTTTTTTCAGGCTGGGACACTCACTCCTGTAGGGCAGCGCGGCCGTGGTGCTGAAGAATACTTTGGTTTGTCCCAGTCGCAGCAGCGTTTCCCTCCACTGGCTGACGTCATAACCTGCAGGTGTGACCTCACAGGTGAGCATGCGGCGGCCATTTTGAGAGGAAACTCTTAAGTGTTTTCTTATTGATGACCAGCTTGTCCATTTGCATCATGAAAATAAAGCAAAGATACTGAAGATGTTCTGTTTCCAGCTTCTTGAATGTGAGAATGTGCTGATTTTCTGTGTTTTGGTCAAACAGCAACACAGGCTCTTAAAGATTGTGTCTTTTTTCTTAGAATAATTGAGCAAGATCTGTCATCATAGGAAAATAAAAAGTTCTGAGTTAATTGTTTCCTCAAATCTTCTGTTTTTGTTTATTTTATATCTGTAAATGGATTTTTTCAGATTAATTGAGCTTCTTCTTTGTCTTACGCAGTGATGGATGAAGTATTCAGATCCTTTACTTGAGTAAAAGTAGAAATACTGTTGTCTTAAAGTACTCCTTTACAAGTGAAAGTCCTGAATTGAAAACTATTATCAGAAAGATGCAATTGAAGTATAAAGCAACACATATTTTACTTTTTTCCTCACAATTGTGCTTTTTATGTCACAATTTTGACTTTTGGTCACGGTTTTGTGTCTTAATTTAGATGTTCTCTGTCAGCAGAAACTCCACCACCCTGATCCATCAGTGAGTCCTCAGTGGAACCCTGAACACCTGCTGACGTTCAACATCTGGTTGTAACAGCTGGTTCCTACGCACCGAGCACCGGACACGGGGCCGGTCTGAAGGCCTCGCACTGCAGGCAGCGTCCGTCCAGAAAGTCGCTGTAGGAGGAGCAGGGATAACCGGTGAGGCTGCAGGTTCTGTTCAGAGAGCAGAGGAAGAGCAGCACCGAGCGCTGGTGGTCGCACACGAAGTACGACTTCCCTGACGAGGAAACACACACACTCATATATAAATATATATACACACAAAGTACGACTTCCCTGACGAGGAAACACACACACACACACACACACACACATATACGTGTATATATACCTGAGAAGATGGTCTTGGGGCAGCCTGGCTGGTCGACTCCTCCGTTAGCGTAGAAGTCGATGTGTCCGTGAGCTCCTCTCAGTCCAAATGCTAGAAAACACATTAAGAATCATTGTTTTAATTAATAAGTGTCACATGTTCGCTCCTCAATTATTAAAGGTCCAATATGGAACTTTTAGGTGTAAAATATCTACAAAATATGGGTAGGCGATAATTACAAAATAAAAGCCCATTCATAAAAATTTGTCTATGTTGATCAATATCAACAATTATTGATGATTTTCTTTTAAATATTTGATACTGAATGACGACTTTAATTAGTAAATGTAGGGTGATATCGTAGCAACATATGTTAATTACTGATCTAAGACATTTTCCGCTCACAGTTCATGTCTGTGTGCAGGACGTCTACGAACATGGCGTCTGACGGGTCCAGACGCTCGTCCGGCGTGGCGCTGGTGAACATCGGCCCCGCCGGGTCCAGACCTGACCAGAACAGACGAGAAGAGAAAGAAGCTTCAACTCAAGTGAAAGAGAAAAACCTTATCTGATTTTGTGTCATTTATATTTTAGATTTAAATGACTGAAATCAAGTAATAAAACTATTTGCCTTTAGACGAAGATAATCAAAGATAATTACACTGAAAAACAAGATATTTTCTCCAGATCTAATTCAAACTTTTGCATTGTATTGTATTCTGCAGAGATTTTTGAGTAAACCTGTTTTTACAATGTAATGAGTAGAAAATACAGAAAATTGTGTGAAAATGTGAAGAGTAGAAATACAAAACAAAGTATAGATACTGAAGAGTTACTTCACCCCAGCTCTAAATAACTTTATCTGTTTTATTCATATCAACACAACGACTTCATCACTTTAATTTACCTCAGTACATGAAACTAAAACCTGCGACTACAACAAAAACTCATGTTTCATCGAAGCTATAATTAGAACCAGACTTCAGGTGGTGTGAAGCCACCTGTGATGCGTCCGATCCGCCCCTTCAGGTTTGCCCCCACGCAGCCGGCCAGGTGAGCCCCCAGACTGACCCCGATCAGGTGAACCGAGCTCAGCGCGGCTCCTTCCTCCTGCAACACAGTAGTAACACGTGTTACTGTGTGTAATAACACGTGTTACTGTGTGTAATAACACGTGTTACTGTGTGTAATAACACGTGTTACTGTGTGTAATAACACGTGTTACTGTGTGTAATAACATGTGTTACTGTGTGTAATAACACGTGTTACTGCGTGTAATAACACATTTTACTGTTTGTAATAACACGTGTTACTGTGTGTAATAACACATGTTACTGTGTGTAATAACATGTGTTACTGTGTGTAATAACACGTGTTACTGCGTGTAATAACACATGTTACTGTGTGTAATAACATGTGTTACTGTGTGTAATAACACGTGTTACTGCGTGTAATAACACATGTTACTGCGTGTAATAACACATGTTACTGTGTGTGATAACACGTGTTACTGTGTGTAATAACACGTGTGTAATAACACGTGTGTAATAACACGTGTTACTGTGTGTAAAAACATGTGTGTAATAACACGTGTGTAATAACACGTGTTACTGTGTGTAATAACACATGTTACTGCGTGTAATAACACATGTTACTGTGTGTAATAACACGTGTTACTGTGTGTAATAACACATGTTACTGCGTGTAATAACACATGTTACTGTGTGTAATAACGTGTGTAATAACACGTGTTACTGCGTGTAATAACACGTGTTACTGTGTGTAATAACATGTGTTACTGTGTGTAATAACACGTGTGTAATAACACGTGTGTAATAACACGTGTTACTGCATGTGTTATTACACACGTGTTATTACACACAGTAACATGTGTTACGTGTGTGTACACGTTTTACTGTGTGTATTACACATAGTAATACATGTTGTATTACTATGTGTAATAACACTTATTACTGCGTGTAATAACACATGTTACTGTGTGTCATAACATGTTTTACTGTGTGTATTTTATCTCAATGTTGTTGTTTTATCCTAAATTTTCTTGTTTGTTTTATTTTGGAAAAAAAATGTAATAATGTGAAATTCCCTGCCAATTCAAGGTAATTCTTCACCATATTGGACTAGTTGTGCTGTGCTTTTTATTTGTTATAATTCTCATAATGTCCTGTGTTCCCAGGCGGTCAGGCCACTCGCCTGCATGGTGAGGATGAAGCTGGTGAGGTTCTGCGCCGCCTCCTTGGTGTAGGTGACGGCGGTGAAGTAGTTGAGGTTGGCGGCGCCTTTGTTCCAGTCCACCACGATGACGTTCAGGTCCTCCTGCTCCGCCAGCAGCTGCACGATGCGTTGGATCCAGACGGGCGGCGCCCCGGTGGGCCGGTAGCCGTGGATGACGAAGGCCGTGGGGCGTGTGGCGTTAAAGAGCGGCTGGGAGGACGGGCGGCGGTGGTCCAGCTCGCGGCCGCAGTGCAGGTTGGAGCGAGTGTAGAGCAGCAGCCGCACGTACAGGCTGGTCCCCATGAAGCAGTGGGACAGGTTCAGGTCCGTGAAGTCGGCGCAGTACTCGCCCCCCCCGCCGCTGCCGCCCTCACCGGGGACATCGCTGACCCCGGCACCGACGCCACGGGCGCCGCCCTCCATGACGAGGCCCTCGTTGGCGCCGCTTTCCGCCTGAACTGGACGACACGGAGGAGCTAAAACCTCAGAAGGTGCCACGCATGCTTAACACATAAAAATAGTCTTTAAGTGAGGGGTGACTTTAACCAAAAACTCAGATTATTAATACAATTTATAGTCAAATAGAACTAAGCAGCTGGTATGTGAAGTTATTACTAATCCCATTATTACCTGTTTACAGTACATCACATGTTATAATAATATTAGTTTACACTATTCTTTGCATAACAGTTACTAATAACACACACACACACACACACACACACACACACATATATATATGTATATATAAAGACCAGAAATAAGCTAAATTATCTGCAATTCAAAGTTCAATGATTAATGAGATCAGAGGTCAAATATCAATTATTATTCCATAAAATAGAACATGAAGAATATTTTCTGTAATGTTTAAAAGGAGATTATAAAGGAGCCAATTAAATAATCCCACAAACAGCTCCAATCTAAATAAATCTCTAAATAGTGGTTAGTTGCAGCTACTACTGATATTATATTAAACTATTTTATTATTGTATTGATGATGTGGATATTGATGATAGATATTGATGCTGTAACAGGAACAGATAAAATACTTTATTTAGTGTTGGAGCTCAGGTTTAACATGAGATTTATAATAAAACTTAATGCTGCTGTTTCAGGTTTTAGGATCTCTCTTTCTTGAAGTTGATCTGAACTTGAAGAAACCTGCATGAACTCTGAACTTAAGCTAGCACCAGAAACTTCTCGTCCAAACTCGATTGTGTTGAATGGAGATGATTTCTTCAGCGGTTAACTCTGATCTCCTCTGCTTTTAGCACCACGCCGTCCCCAAGAGGATCAGGCTGCTATAAAAAAAACGCCTCAGCTCACCCCGACGCAACAGCTGATTACAGCTGTCAATCACAGGAAAGTGGGGCGGGATCAGCTGACGGGAAATGGCCCAAATCCAACACACACACACACACACACACACACAAATCTATACACAAAAATAGACATTTTTTTCCACCGAACAGAAACAAGTGAGTTCCTTTTTAGAACTGAACCTCAAACTAGAGCAGATGGAGACTTTAAATAATCTGTTTCCTCCTATACTTCACTAAGCTGTTTCTGTCTGTTCACACACACACACACACACACACGCTTGTGAGTGTTTGTGTCTTGCAGGATCAGTCCTGTAAAGGACGGAGGCGTAATTCGACTCCCGGGCTGTGTTCTGGTGGTGGTTCCTTACCTGTGCAGAGCAGCAGTCCCAGCAGAGCCAGCGTCCTGCAGCCCGGCGGCGTCCTGCAGCCCGGCGGCGTCCTGCAGCCCGGCGGCGTCCTGCAGCCCGGCGGCGTCCTGCAGCCCGGCGGCGTCCTGCAGCCCGGCGGCGTCCTGCAGCCCGACGGCGGCGTCCTGCAGCCCAGCAGCATCCTGCAGCTACTGAACCACGAGGAGGCGTCTGCACGTCCTGCCAGGATGGAGAGGTGGAGACAGAGGGAGAGGAAGGAGGGAGTTAGAGGAAAGTTATATTTAAAGGAAAAAACTTCAGAAGCCTGGACCGCAAAGACAATTACATTGAGGTGTTAACCTTTACCAATAAAACTCATTTATCTACATTTTAAACAACACACATTCTACTTTATACCAGAGTTAACCTGTTTAAATCCTAAACCTCCTGATACAGCATGCAGCATCTATTCCTTTAAAGTAGATTAAGAACAGACAAAAATGTGCAAGTAGTTCAATTTAAAGGCTAATTTCAAGCATTAACCTGTTAAAACCCTAAAACCTCCTGATACATCATGCAGCATCTGCAGTAAAACCCAATGTTCCTGTTACAGCATCAATATATATCATCAATATCCACATCATCAATACCAAATAGTTTATAATAGTTCCAACTATATATATTTATATATATATACTAATAACTATTACCTTATGAATCATTGATAATTTCAATTAAAAGTATTTTTATCTGTGTAAAACACAATGTTAGATTTTTTTTTTCCAATATTCTACCTCTATTTGCTGTGTATCATCGACATGTTTTAGATTTACTTAATTCCAGGTTTATGTCCAATGACTTTTTGTGCTTTTAAAGATATTTTCAGGTTTATTATCATTCTTCTTGAAGCGTTTGCATCAGGAAGAACTGGACATGTGCACTTTTGGCCTGATAAACAGCTCCTGTCAGTTTCAGCTCTGACCGTACGTTGTGTTTCACCCTCACGTTTCTGCAGCTTCTCTTCATGTTAATTACATGTGAGCACAGGGCAGGATGGGCTGGTCTGCTGCTATTAATACCATCGCCACAGATCTGCCCACAAACATACTTTAATCCACTAATCACAGACTGGAAGTGGAGCCCAGGGCCACATCAAGCTTTTTACTGGCACTGACAACCTCTGTTGATTCTGCATGCATGATACTGTATTCTTTATTTAAAACGTTCACAGCAGCTGCTGGAAACAGAGAAAAACTGCTGCAGCTGCTGTTCCTTAACAACTCATCCATTCATTTAAACTGGATGGTTTTAACGCTGCAGATATATAAATATATACATATATATATATATATATATATATATATATTTCAATTTTCAATTCATTTTCAAAGGTTAATCATAATCTAAATGAATACAAACAGCTTTTTGTTTCTTAATTTCCTTGATTTTATCTTTTATTTTTCTTCCCAATTTAATGAATCAGCATATTTAAATGATATAAATGTTAGTTAAAAGAACATTCAGAGGACAAAACCTTTTTCTTTTGAATTCACTAAAAGTCTTAATAAGACAATTCAAGGAATTAAGCGTAAGCTGTGAATAAATGTAAACTACATGATTTGTTGCTGAATGTTTTTAATCCAACTTTAGTTTCTGTTCAGTTATATTTCTGCTGTTTACTGTAACTTTAAAACTTTCCACAACTTTGTTCAGATAAATGATCCGAGCTTCAAGCTTCTGGAATCACTGCCAGAACAAACTCAGATTCTACGTTTCAGCAGCTGGAGCATGAATCAAACAAACTGAACCGCTGCAGAATGTCAGAAAAAAAGTTATTATACGTTCTAAAGTTATCGTCTGTAACTAAAACTGTTTTTTTTGGCTTTTTAATGAGGCGATATGTGCACCTATAAAACAAATGAAAATATCCTATAATACAAAAAAGCTGCTTAAAACTTGTAAAAACAAATCATAAAAACAATGTTTTAGCAGCTGGGGCATCGAAAGAATAAAATAAACTCCTGTAGAATGTAAGACGTTTGTCTAAAACGCAGTTATTTTTCATAATTAAAATAGAAATTTTAAATATGTTTAAGGACATATTTTTTATGATAATCTAGAATTAATTCTTTAATAATCCCTCATAATGTAATAAAGCCATTTAAAATATGATTTATAGTATTAAATGTTTTTCTTTAGCAAAAGTAGTAATTCACCAACATTTTTTATTTTATATATTTATATTTTTTTTATTATTTTACTATTATTGTTTAAGTGAAGTTGACTTTTGCTTGAGTTTATTAACTTTTTAAAAGTTGCCTAAAAATGTGGTTGAAGTTTGGATTGAAAAAACAAAGATCAGTAAAATAAATTAAAATACTGTAGATTATAATAAAATACAGTTGTTGTCCATAATTAAAATAGAGTTTTTAGCTGTAATTTTAAATAAAATATAATTGTAGTGTATTTTTGGTTTTTCATTATGCCGACATCCGATAATAACGTAATAAATACAAATAACCAGGATCAGAATTACTGGTTTTTTTAACTGTATTTAATCACATAATTTTATATAATAATCTCTATTTGTAAAACAAAGCATAAATAATAAATAATATTTCAGCGGCTGGGGCAACAATAGAATAAGTTAAAACTATTTTCTTAAATACAGCTATTCTGTGTACTTAAAATAGAATTTATTTCTTTTATTGATATAATATAGTCATGTTTCCACCGTTAAACCCACGTAAATGTCCTATAGCACAAAGCTTACAAATTACAGAATTCTACTTTTCTGAATTAATTTGAATTATTTAAATGACATAATGTTTTGTAATATTTTTATATTAATCTATAGCTAATAAAGTAAAACACGTTAAAATATAATTAATTAAAATTAAAAATAGGGCGACACGGTGGTGCGGTGGGTAGCACTGTTGCCTCACAGCAAGAAGGTCGCAGGTTCAAGACCCGCCTTGGGCCTGGGTCTGGGGCCTTTCTGTGTGGAGTTTGCATGTTCTCCCCGTGTCTGCGTGGGTTTTCACCGGGTACTCCGGTTTCCTCCCACAATACAAAAAACATGCTCAGGTTAATTGGTAAATTCTAAATTGCCCATAGGTGTGAGTGTGTGAGTGAATGGTGTGTGAATGGTGTGTGTGCCCCACGATTGGCTGGCGACCATCTGGGGTGTATCCCCCTGCCTCTCGCCTTAACGCGCTGGGATAGGCTCCAGCAGACCCCTGCGACCCCGAAAGGGAATAAGCGGGATAGACAATGGATGGATGGATGGAAAATTAAAAATCTTTTTCTTTAGCAAAAATACATTTTATGACAATACAAAGTTGCACTTGATAATTATATATTTTAATTATTATATATATAATTTTATATTATATTAATAAATTCATTGTATATTTCTATAGTTTTTTTTTACAGCGTAAAAAGATGGAAATTTATTTTCTATAAGTGAAACTGAGGCGACACGGTGGTGCGGTGGGTAGCACTGTTGCCTCACAGCAAGAAGGTCGCAGGTTCAAGACCCGCCTTGGGCCTGGGTCTGGGGCCTTTCTGTGTGGAGTTTGCATGTTCTCCCCGTGTCTGCGTGGGTTTTCACCGGGTACTCCGGTTTCCTCCCACAATACAAAAAACATGCTCAGGTTAATTGGTAAACTCTAAATTGCCCATAGGTGTGAGTGTGAGAGTGAATGGTGTGTGAATGGTGTGTGTGCCCCACGATTGGCTGGCGACCATCTGGGGTGTATCCCTGCCTCTCGCCTTAACGCGCTGGGATAGGCTCCAGCAGACCCCTGCGACCCCGAAAGGGAATAAGCGGGATAGACAATGGATGGATGGAAGTGAAACTGATGAAATGAAACATGTCATTTCTTCATTGTTGAGTTTCTTCAGGTGAGGAGGGGGTGAACGCTGCTGTGAGGTCACATGACCTGGCTGTTAACGAGCTTATCTCTGGAGGCCACGCCCCCTCACCACTCACCTGAGCTGGCCAATAGACACACAGCAACTCTGTGAACAGATTGAAGAAGCTGTGATTTTCTTTAAAACAGCAAATACAGACACAACTGACCCCTTTTAAATGTAATATACTCATTTAAGTTGATGTTACATTACATTTTAATCATTTTATTCATGTTTTTGTCTTTTCATTTTTGAGTTTTATATAATTTTAATTAAGTTTCATCTCATACATTTCAATCATTTTATCTCATATTTTTGTCTTTTCCATCTAATATTTTTGATGTTTTTGTTATTTCAAATAGCAAAAACATATTTGGATTTTTAATATAATTGTTTTAAAGGGGTATTTTATATTTCTGTCTTTTCATGTATGTTTTGGTTTTTAGTCTAACATTGGGTTGTTTTATTTATATTTTTTTCTTAATATAATATTTTTGAATTTTTATCAAATATTTTTTTGTTTTTTTATATATATTTTCACCTAAATTTGCATCATTTTATTATGTTTTTACCCTTTATATAATTTTTTCAGTTTTTATCTGATTTAGTTTTTTATAATTTTAGTTAATTTTTGTCTTTTTATCTTATATTTTTGATCTGGATTCACCAAAGTTCTGATTTTTCTTGAGCTCTACGCTTATATAAAAACCCTTGGTTTAGATTACTGATGTGAGGCTGTTGGTTGAGGTCAGAGGTCAGAGGTCAGAGGTCAGAGGTCAGAGGGGCTGGATGTTCTTTTAAAGCCGTGGATAATCACAGCTGAACTGATGCAGCATCGGGTCACGATGACAGGATCATCTGATATTGATCAGCTGCAGAAGCCAATAATCACCAACGTTACCTCAGGAGCACAACATTAAAACAGACTTTAAACTGCAAAACAAAAGATAGAAAATAATTAGTGCTGATTTTTTAATTCAAAGATCTGGTCTAGGTCTGGTCCAGGTTGAAAAATGAAATAAATCTTTATTCGAAATAAAACCCTTCATTCAAATTTGACCAAAAATATGAGATAAAAAGTCCATAATATAGATAAAGAGATAAAAAAGAACATTAAGACAAATGTCAAACAAATAACTTAGATAAATATACTTAGAAATAGACTTGGAAACAGCAAAATTATTCTTAAATGGATTAAGATATTTCAAGATAATTTTATTTAATATTGAATTAATTGTACCGAAAAAACTACAAATTCACACATTTTTTTCAGCGCAGCCTCATGTGCAGTTGCAGCAGAGACGGTTCTTACTGAGTAAATGTTTGCAGACATATTTTAAAGCCGCTATAATCATAATTTACATTAATCATTGTGTTAACCAACTTTTATATTCATTCCACTTATTTTAATAATCAATGAATCAATTAGAGTCATTTTAATTCTAAATGTCCAAATTCTCTGGTTCCAGCTTCTGTTCTCTGATTATTTCCTGGTTTCTTTATTCTTCTATAACAGTAAACTGATGATCTTTGGGTTGTGGACAAAAAAAGACATTTTAGGTTAAAAAATGTACAAATTATTAGAAGCTCTTCATAACAATAAAGAGATAAATAATACTTTGGCTTTTTATCTAAATATTTTATCATTTTTTGGGGTGTTAATCTATTTTTTGTCTTTTTATCTAATATTTTTGAGAATGTAGCTAATCTGGAGGTATTTTATTTATAGCTCCTTCTATAAACTGCTCCTGGAGCGTCCTGTTGAGGACGTGTCTGCTGTGATGTGGACCAGCAGGTGGCGCTGCAGCACCAATTTTCATTTTCTGTAACAACATGTTGGTTCATTAAGAATATTTCACAAAAAATACACAAATATCAGAAGCTCTCTGCAACAAGTATATAATATATAGAAAAATGACTTTTTATCTTTTAACGGTAATGAAGTCAACAACCAGGAAGTAAATTTATACGTCTAAAAGAAGTTTTCTTTGAAATACAAATCCTCAGAGCGTGGTGTCACGTCATCATCATTCCATCACGATAAGGATTTATTTGTTTGTTTATTTCTGGTAGAGACATTTCCTGTAAACCTGTGGTTTAGGTGTCTGTTTTCTCTCTCTGACCCCTCCTCTCTCTCTCTCTGTCTCTCTCTGTCTCTCTCTCTGTCTCTCTCTCTCTCTGTCTCTCTCTCTCTCTGTCTCTCTCTCTCTCTCTCTCTCTGTCTCTCTCTCTGTCTCTCTCTCTCTCTGTCTCTCTCTGTCTCTCTCTCTGTCTCTCTCTCTCTCTGTCTCTCTCTCTCTCTGTCTCTCTCTCTCTCTCTCTCTCTGTCTCTCTCTCTGTCTCTCTCTCTCTCTGTCTCTCTCTCTGTCTCTCTCTCTCTCTGTCTCTATGTCTCTCTGTCTCTCTCTCTCTCTCTCTCTCTCTCTCTCTCTGTGTCTCTATGTCTCTCTCTCTATGTCTCTCTCTCTCTCTCTCTCTCTCTGTCTCTCTCTCTGTCTCTTCTTCTTCTGGTTTCATTTCTTCCAGCCGTCACTTGGCAGCTGAGCAGCTCCGTGGACCTGATGGTGGACACTACTGCTCTGACTGGTCCAGGTATGGAGTTTTTTTTCTGAGGCCGTGGACGTGCGTCGGCCTGCGGGTCTCAGCCTCCCGTTGCCATGGCGGCGCCCCTGCCGCTGTATTACCACGGCGCCATCACGAAGAAGGAGTGCGAAGACCTGTTGGGAAAGAAGAACAAGGACGGAACTTATCTGATCCGCAACAGCGAGACCATCCGGGGAGCCATGTGTCTGTGTGTCTAGTGAGTGGAAAGCAGAAAAACACAGGAAGTTAGAAACAGTAGAAAAGTCAATTCAGCTATTTGGTCTGTTACACTATTATTGATAATATCAGCTATAAACTATCAATAATCACTATTATTGATAATATCAGCTATAGACTATCAATAATCACTATTGATGATAATATCAGCTATAGACTATCAATAATCACTATTATTGATAATATCAGCTATAGACTATCAATAATCACTATTATTGATAATATCAGCTATGGACTATCTAGTTTTTTATTCTAGTTAAATTAAATATTTAAATTTATTATTACTTTTCAGGTAGAGAGATTTTTGTTATGTGACTGTTTTATAATTATCTTCATTCATTAAAAACATTAATGTCCTTTGTTGTAAAGTTCTAACATAGAATAAATTAGAATAAAACACCCACAAGATTAAAGCACTGAATATTAAAATCTTGATTAATGATTTATTGCTCAAAGTTTTGTGTAAATATGTGAAACTTGTTTATATTTTTGCAGCAAAAAGCAAGTGGTGTACACCTACAGAATAGTTCAGTCACATGATGGACACTTTACTCTGCTGGTAAACACACACACACACATGCACACACACACACACACACACATGCACACACACACACACACACACACACAGACCTGAGGTCAGTTTTTCCGCAGCAGGAAGTGCTTAGTGTACGTAAAGGAACATTCTAACAAAAAGCTGCAGTTTTCAGCTTCCTCCTCCTCCAACGTTTGTTATAAACATCATTAATGTTGCTCTACATGTTTTCACTGATTATCAGACACTATGAGTCACAGTCATCAACCACCTCTATGCATTCTGTGTTTGATTTGTTTGACCTTTACCTACATGCAGTCTTTATATCTCATATGATGGTGGACTTTTTATCTCAAACTCAGAATACATGCAAATTCTATTTCATCTTCAGTTTAAAGCTAATGTTGCTGTGGCCTGTTTTTCTATTTACAGATATTGTTCTTTTCTGACTTTTTTCCATCATTCATTTCCTTGTTTTATTTCCACTGTCACGTATGTTTCACCTTGTTCTGTAATTCTCTGACCTGCCGCCGCCTTGTTCCCTGCAGACAGCCGGAGGATCGGAGACGTTTTTCAAGAGTTTGGATGATCTGATTCATCATTACAAGCAGAGGAACCAGGGCCTGGTGACACGCCTCCGCCGCGCCCTGAAGAGGAAGACGGCCTATCTGATCCAACTCCCTCAGCCGCCCAGAGAAGAGCAGCCGGACTACGAGAGTACGTCACGTTTTCACCTTCTTGAAAATTGTTGTTGTCCCTGTTTTATGAACTGTTTTGTTCTCTTCTTTTCTCTCTAGATGATGAGTACGTGGAGGTCTTACCGTCAGTCAGCATGTAGAACCATAGACTGAGCTGAGGGGAAAAGACTGGACTCTTGGACTAAATGAGACTTTAATCCCTCAAACAGATGTCTGCTTCCTGTTTTCTAGCAACAATCTGCCTTCTACTCTCTTGTATTGCTTTAGTCCTGCAATTCTGATGACTTATTGGAAATTCTAAAATAAGATCTAATGAGGACGTGACGTGAGCAGCTCCACATCAAAAGTTTGAGGGACTCTGCCTAAAAGAGCTTGACCATTTATAATTATTGTTCTGACTGGAAATGCTTCGAACTCATCAAGTTCCACCAATGTTACTCAAACAAGCACTTAGTGTGTTCGTTGGGGACTACTTTCTGCGGCGGATGAATCCACAACAGTTCTCCAGTGTCGTGGATCTCAGTCTTTTTCTAGACCCGGGATCAACACCTGATAAAATATCAAAATTGAGGTTTTTGGTTTGAAATTCAGAAATTAAGCCCTGTAATGTTCACTTTTATTAAATATGTGTAATTATTAAATATTAAAACAATGGATTGAAAATGATGTAGTAGCAGTGACAATAAATGACAGAGAGGTAGTAAATTAACCTTTTAGTCTCTGTCACAGTAACTTTAATGTGACATTTAATTACTGAATTTCAAATGTCAAAAAATGGGAAGTAGAGTTCTGAGTGTGTGTATGTGTGATGTTCTTAAATTGGAGTGATGCAGCATAGACACAAACTGGCTGCTCAATTTGCTTGTTACTACCATTAAGAAACTCATTTGCAGTCACTTTTGTTTTAGTTAATTTTTACAAACTAGAAAAAAAACATTATTCTATTATCATTCTATGATTGGAGACATCTAGAATGGGGCAAATCTCCTGTATTTATAGTTTTTTTTTTTATTTTTTGTCCAAAGAGGAATGAACTCACCTGACCATTTCTCTCTGCATTATAATATTTCCCTTTAATTTACCATTAAAGTTATAGTATGTCCCTTCCTGTGACTATTCAATGCAAATAAACGTATGGAACTTTTTTTCATATATTTTTGCAGCATTCATGCAGTCAAGCTCCAAATGTGCATGTGTTACTAAACCAAATGTGTGTGTGTTCTTCTATCTGTGTACACCAGAATCTCACCACACATCCTGTCTTCTGTTACACCTTCTCCGTATACGCTGATTCAACTCTGACACTTTTAAAATGTGAAAAAGCATTTATTTTAATTTAAGGTAGAAAGAAACCATTTAGACTTTTACTTTGTGTTGTGAAGTTGTGTTGTATTCATTTCTTTATTCGGTTTATTTTGTCTGCAATTTCTGGTCACATGAGTGTAGAGGACAAACAGCACACAGAAGTGGAGGTTCAGTCGTGGGTTGGAAGACTATAAATATGGTCTAACCACAGTTTCAACACACACGTACAACTGCATCTAATGAAAATATGAGAACCATGGGAAACTTGGTCATGAAGTTGGTCCTGGTCACTGATAATATATATATATATATATATATATATATATATAGAGAGAGAGAGAGAGAGAGAGAGAGAGAGAGAGAGAGAGAGAGAGAGAGAGAGAGAGAGAGAGAGAGAGAGAGAGAGAGAGAGAGAGATATGTAGATATATTTATGTTATCAGTGACCATGACCTTTAACGTACCTTTAATTGTTCAAAACTAAAATTTTATTTTACTTTTTAGTTTAACGGCGATCTTGCTCCGCCCCTCGTGATACGTCTCTTCTTGCCTGGACTGTTCTAAGACAGCTGAAAGGGGAGAGAAGTTATTTCAATTCCATTAAATATTGAAAAACATACAAATACACTTTTACATATTGTTCGATTTAATTTATTATTCTATTATTATATCGAATTAGTTTATATTGTATGTTATTCAGCATTAACTTGATACATGCTTATTTAATCGGTCTCTTCTCCCCTTCTCCCTTTATGGTTCGCTCCTTTCCGTTCGAACCTGGAAGCGGGAGGAAGTTCTGTTGTGTTGCCGGTTTGTTGTTGATGTTCCCCGAGGAAAGAAAAAGCACCACAGGTAGTCTGCAACAAACCAACACGTTAAAATGTCATGTAAATAGTCGTTTGATACACAAACAGAAATTGACAGTGTATAATGGCATTTTATCCAGTCGTGAATTAGAGGTGCTGTCATGAAACTGTTGCTAGCTGGTGTTCGCCGTTAAGCAAATATTTTTTTTTTCTTAGGATGATTGTGGAATGGCCCGCCCTACGTGGCCTCCGATTGGCTAATACGCGTTGCCTTTTGGGGTTCAGGTTGGTTAGATCGGTTGAGTTTAGTGTACGAATACAGGATGAGCCAATCAGAGGCGGAGTTGGGCGGGTCATTCCAGCATCGTCCTAAGAAAAAAAAAACGCTTTCTGTTAGCGGTCAGGCGTTGCTTCAAGTTATTTTTGTGAGTAAATTGCGGTATTAACTGTATTTTTGCGCCACAGGATGGACATGACGACAAGTCTGAAGTCTTTGCTGCTGGCTGCCCAGCAGTACAGGAGCAGCAGGACCGCACATACCGCAGCGCAGCTCCAGAAACAAGTGGAGGTGAGCTATATAATAATAATAATTATATAAATTATATATATATATATATATATATATATATATATATATATATATATATATATATATATATATATATATATATATATATATATATACTTGAGACTAGGAGTATATCAATTGACAAAACAGATATTAAATTACCTCTTCTTCTTTAGAGCTCCTTAGAGAAGATGTAAAATTGTACTGAGATGGTGTTTGGATCCTAAAACTTAACCTATATGTTGCTAAGGTTTCACAACTTTAAAGGACCTTTAAATGCTCATATGAGTGATAATGGACCCAAACTAAATAAACCTGCCCTGGTTAAATTATCATCAGTCTGTTGTCCTGAAATGACAAAATATTTGTTGCACCTGTGGCTTTATATAATAGAATAATAAATAGAATAGAATAGAGGTACATGTTAATAAACCTAATGCATTAGGGCCCACATTAAAGATGAATGTGTTAGTGTGTTGACATGTATTTTTTAGTGGCTGAAAATGTCCTGGAAAATAATTTTAGCTTATAAATGGTCGTACATTCTGTTATTGTAGAGTTACAAGTGTGTGTGTGTGTGTTTTAAGTGTATTGTTTTTCTTGTTTGGCTGCAGGAGGTCTCAGGTCTGAACTGCGACCAGCTGCTGACTTCAGGCCAGGTTCTGCCCAGTGAGTGTGTGGCTGGTCTGGTGGATCTGGTCGGGAACCCAAACACGGACCCCGGGCTGGCGAGCTGCATCATCTCCCTGCTGACACAGCTCGGTATAGTTTTACACATTCATCCTCTTGCATTACACCAGAAAGACGCTGCTCTGTCTGGCAAGTTTTGTTTTTTGAGTTTATTTCAGATGCATAAAAATAAGATATAACAAACACTTCTAGCTCTGCAGCAAGTTTAAAGTCTTACTACAAACTTTGAGAACCACTGGGTTAGAACTCCCAAGAACTTACTCTCCTGTCTGTCTGTATCCATCTGTCTGTATATGTCTGTCTGTCTCTCTGTCTGTCTGTCTGTCTCTGTCTGTACCTGTCTCTGTCTGTCTGTCTCTGTCTTTCTCTGTCTGTAATGTATCCGTCTGTCTGTCTCCAGCCTGTGATGATGACAGTCGTGAGATGCTTCACAGCAGCTACAACCTCACTAGCACACTGGCGTCTGTCGTCCACCGCCACAGCGCCACCCCTGGAGACCCACTGGTACTGCAGGTGAGTCGCTGGTCACGTTCCCACACACCTTTTCTCATTCACATTTTCGAAAACATTCTTGGAAGGAAATGCCAGAAATTTGAAAAAAAAGGTGGGAAATTAAAATAAAAGTTATTGGTTATGTAAGCTGTTTTCAGGTGTTTTCTGCTTTATTATTATATTATATTGTACTGTATTGTTATTGTTGTATTACACGTTATCATAAACCTGTTTTCCAAGCAGTCAGAGAAGGTGAAGTAGATTACACAGATGCTTAAGTTATTTTACCCTTTAAGAGATAATAGATTGTAGTTTTTTAATAATTTAGAGCCACTTATTGTCAGGATTGTCTGGCTGATGCTGTTTTTTTGTGTCTCTCAGTGTCTGCAGGTGCTGCAGAAACTAACTTATAACACTCGCGTCTTCCAGTCCACAAACTACATCCACCAGCTGCTTGCTTTCCTCATGACCAACGTGTAAGAGCCACATGTTCCAGATGTGACGTTACGTTTGAGGCTAAATCTGCAGTGCCGTAATTTTTTCTTTTTTTGTCCCCCCCTCCCTGCAGCCAGTCTCACGATGATGACATCATCATGCCGTGCCTTGGCCTCATGGCCAACCTCTGTCGAGACAACCACTCGGTCCAGAGCCACATCAAGTCTCTAGTGAGTTTCTGGGAATTCGATTTTTAAAATTTTATAATATTCACATCAGCACAGGGTTCCTACAGGATAAATTTAATTGAAATTGAATTTGGAAATGACACCTTAAAAAGACCTGGAAAAAGTGTTTTGATATTTGATTGTTAAAATTTGTGCGGGATGTAATTTCTCTGTAGCTCCTCCTCCTCAAAAGTTTCACCTGTCAACCTCTGTTATTTTTATTAAATAATGTAGCCTAAACATTGAACATTTTTTTCCCCAGTGAAAGAGTTTTACCTTGTACAATATGAGTTTTTAAGGACAGGGGATATTGTGTTGTTGTTGTACAAACTGTCAATAAAACTGACTTTACTGTTTTTTAGACATGAAGAAAAGTGTGTGTGTGTGTGTGTGTGTGTGTGTGTGTGTTGTAGGAAAATGTGAAGCCGTTCTACCGTACCCTGATCAACTTTCTGGCCCACAACAGTCTCACTGTGGTCGTCTTCACCTTGTCTATCCTGGCCAGCCTCACTCTGAATGAGAAGGTTGGAGAGAAGGTGAGTGGAAAATACCACTGAGACGTTCCCCCCCAGCTGGTGCGTTTGAGCACATGTTGAGGTTTCTAGCACATCCATGACTACTTCCTCTTTGCTTGTTCTTCTTTTTATGTGCAGTTTTTGTAATAACTGAATATATAAATATAGTGTTTCTGTGTTAATGAGTTGTTTGTTTCCTGTTTGTTTGTTTGGTTGTTTGGGTTTTCTGCATCAGCTCTTTGATGCTAAAAACATCCACCAGACGTTCCAGCTCGTATTCAACATCATTGTAAACGGTGACGGAACTCTGACCCAAAAATACTCAGTCGACCTCTTGGTCGACCTCTTGAAAAGCCCAAAGATAGCAGATTACCTTACTAGGTACACACACACACACACACACACACACACACACACACACACACACACACACACACACATTTCAGTGTTTCCTTCATGTCTAAACACTTTTTCCATTTCCCAGGTATGAACATTTCTCAGCATGTGTGTCTCAGGTTTTAGGACTCCTGCAATCAAAAGACCCTGAATCTGCAGGCAAAGTGAGTCATGAAAAACACACACACACACACACACACAAACATTATAAATCACAAATCAAGGCTCAGTTTGAATTGTTTGAGTTTTTAGCCCTAAATCATGCTGCTGCCACATCTGGTAAAATCACCTTAATCCTGAGTTAGAGGATCAGACTCTTTAGGACATTTTACTGAGGATAGACTTCTGCTTCAAGAATCAAGAAAAAGCTCTAAACAGGATTCTAAAATCAATTTCTACTGGTGAACGGTAAAGACTTTAGGACATAATGTTTTATATGAAGCATATTACTAGTGTTTTAATCACTTCAATAACTAATAGATCAATCAACTCAGAATAGTCGTTGGTCACATCCCTAACTAAAAGAAGAACATCAATGTGTCCCTAAATATAGTTCTAGCAAAAGTTGTGATAATAAGATTTCTGAAAGGATTCAGGTGATTAATTAATAAGTCTGATTACTTTTGTTTCATCGTGATTGATATTGATTGATAATGTCTTATTATTGTTCATTCACACATTAAAAAATCCTTTTAAGGTACATTTAGAACAGTAAAATATGGATCAATTTGTGATTGGTCATTTTTTCAATTTGAAGGTTGATGTTATTAATAGTGATTATTGATAGTCTATAGCTGATATTATCATCAATAGTGATTATTGATAGTCTATAGCTGATATTATCATCAATAGTGATTATTGATAGTCTATAGCTGATATTATCATCAATAGTGATTATTGATAGTCTATAGCTGATATTATCATCAATAGTGATTATTGATAGTCTATAGCTGATATTATCATCAATAGTGATTATTGATAGTCTATAGCTGATATTATCATCAATAGTGATTATTGATAGTCTATAGCTGATATTATCATCAATAGTGATTATTGATAGTCTATAGCTGATATTATCAATAATAGTGATTATTGATAGTCTATAGCTGATATTATCAATAATAGTGATTATTGATAGTCTATAGCTGATATTATCATCAATAGTGATTATTGATAGTCTATAGCTGATATTATACATTAACAGGGATTATTTATATTTATTTATTTAGTCTATAGCTTCTTGATTTTGTTTTCCAATCTCAGCAGACTGCTGCATTTAATATTCTAATGTTCTAGTTATGTTAATCCTGACCCTGGACTCGCAGGTTAATTCCAGTCTTAATCTGACAGCAGGTCAGTGATTTTCATGTTTGTGTCTTCAGGTGTTGGAGCTGCTTCTTTCCATGTGCAGTGTCTCTGGTCTCCGCTCCCTGCTCTGTCAGGTGGTTTTCAGGCCGGCGGGACCCAAGCTCAGGGCGGCGGGGCGGCGACAGGGGGCGGGGCCAGGGCCGGGGGCGGGGCTGGCGCTGGTGCAGTGGCTGAGCTCGCCCGTAGAGGGCGCCGAGTCCTGCTCGCTGCAGGCGCTGCAGCTGCTGACGGAGCTGCTGGAGGTGGGACGACCATCAGAGACAGAAATAACCATCAAAACACAGCGATTCACAGCGAACGACCTCTGACTGTCTGCACACGCTTATGCTCGACTACAGTACAATTCTACAACATATTTGTATACTTTATAATCAACATTTGTGTTAATTTATGTCCTGTAATAGTTTCTGGAGAATCTTAGGGAATACAACTTTTCCATTTGGAATGGAGGTGTTTAAATGACCTCAAATGGCAATTATTGATTAAAATATTATGTATATGGCATTAGGTAAAAAATGTAAATAAAAGAAAACTAGTCACACTATGGATAAAGATATAATGAAGATGTACTGATCACATTGATCTTATTTATACCTGTCTCTTTTGGTCCTGATCCAGGAGGCTCTGGCAGCAGACAGCGTATCTGAGTGTGTCCTGGGCTTCGTGGAGATGCTTCTTCCCGTTCTCCTGGAGCTGATGAGCGGCGTGGACCCGGCGCAGGGCGACGCTCTGCTGAGGAAACGCTGCCGCCGAGTCACGGCCGTCACCGGCCTGCTGCTCGATATCCTTCACATGAGCCTGACGTTAGCGTGTGTCCGGTCCTCACAGTGATCATCGCAATCAGAACACACTCAGGCCTTAACTCCGCCCACTCCTGTGCTGCCAGGACGCGTCCAGGTGCGTCGTGTCCGGCCAGGTGAGCGCCCAGCTCTGCCTTGCTCAGGTGGAGTCCCTCCTCTCCTGTTGCCACGGAAACAACCCCCTCACCTGCCTGCCCCCCGGCTCAGAGAGCGACCTCAGGTGAGTGAGAGCGGTGGGTTGATACTAAAAACACATTTATTTAAATTGAAAACATTCATTTTTTCATTAAAATGTTAAATGTAATCGAAAAATTGATCATTTTTTTAACATGTAATCTACCTACCTGCAGTTTTTTAATGGTTAGACCACATGATGATTTCCCCTAAATAATCTCTATTGACATTGTACGAATTATGATGATATAATATGTATTATTATGGTTCTTTGTCACTGACAAGTTAATCTCCTTATGACCTATTTAATTTCTCTTTATCTGAATGAAGCTTTGACTCTCTGGTCGTCTTATGTTGATTTATCAAGTGAAATGAGCTAATTTGGTTTTATTCAGAGGGTAAAAACCTCCTGAACAATGAGAGACATTAGACCAGGAGAAGACAACAACTCCCATAATGCCGCAGTACTCCCTAAGACATGAATGATGTGTATTTACCCGTTGGTGTTTCAGCCTGGTTTGTGTGTGTTTCAGCCTGGTTTGTGTGTGTTTCAGCCTGGTTTGTTTGTGTTTCAGCCTGAATTGTGTGTGTTTCAGCCTGGTTTGTGTGTGTTTCAGTCTGGTTTATGTGTGTTTCAGTCAGGTTTGTGCTGACGCTCTTCTGAGGACTCTGGAGTTGATGAGCAGGCTGAGACAGCAGGTGAAGGACATGGAGACCAGTTTCTACAGGATGTTACAGGTAAACCACATAAACTCAACTTTTACTGCATTTTTAAGGCTGTCGTGCTGTGTAGTGATCACACCAGCATTAGTCATTTTATCAAACATAAAAACATGAAACTTCATAAATTAAATGTGTTTAAAGTGGGAACAAAGTAGTTTGTGTTCGTTTAGATTTTTTTTTTTAGTTTTTAATTTTAATTAGTTTAGTAAGATAAATCTTACATAAAACACAGGTCACAATCAGGGCTCTAAATAACGATTATTGATAGTCGATTAATCTGGTAACCAAAATCTACCCTTCTGGGTATCAATAAAGTCACCTTATTGAAATGGAAAATAAAATGGTGAAGATGTTGATCAGTGTTTGTCAAAGCTGCAGATTGAAGCTAAAATGTATTTTTTTTGTCCACAACCCAAAGATCATCAGTTTACTATTATAGAAGAATAAAGAAACCAGGAAATAATCAGAGAACAGAAGCTGAACCAGAGAATCTGGACATTTAGAATTAAAATGACTCCAATAGTTGCTCCTCTGTCCTCCACTTGTGTCGCTGCATTCTGTCGTCCCTCAGAAACTCTAATGCACCCACATAAATGATATCCGTGTGTTGCAGGACCAGAGGATGGTGACCCCCCTGTCTCTGGCTCTGACGTCCCACCACAGACGGCAGGTCCAGACCGGCCTGGCGCTGCTGTTCGAGGCCTCGCCGCTGCCCGACTTCCCCTCGTTGGTGTGAGTCACCGCTGGAAACGGCGTTTAAACATTAGAACGCGCTGGTGTTGCCCTGCGTTTTCACGGGTGTCCAACATAAGGCCCGGGGGCCAGGACCGGCCCGCTAAAGGGTCCAGTCCGGTCCACCGGATGAGGACTGTATGAAATGTGATTTTTAAAAAAGGATCCAGTTCTCGTTCCTTTAGTCTGTGCACTGCAAGAAAAGAAATAATATCAGATGAAAATGTCATTTTCTTAAAAAAAAATAATTACATATAAATAATAGCTTATTTCAAGTGTTTATTTTCTTGATTTTAGTAAATGTTAGAGAGAATCTTTTAGGGCTTTAGATAAAATGATGTTTGATGAGTGAATGGTTTATAAATCAGGAGATAACCACCTGCTGATTAAAATTATTATTATTAATTAAATTTATCAGGGAAACATACCTACTATAATTAGTCCAATATTCAGTAGAATTATCTTAAATTGGCAGGTAATTTTCTTAGTTTTTTCCAGAATATGAGATAAAAAGCCAGAATTATCAGATAGAAATGTGAGCTAAAAATACAGAATCAGTTAAAATCTTAAGTAATTGTGTGACTGGTTTATTTACTATTCTATTCTCTCTCAAATGAAAATAAAATTAAAACGATTTAATCCTATTTTAGGAAAACAAAAATATCTGACAATAGAATATTTCACGTTAATTCTACTCAATATTACAGTAAATGTACCTGAAACAATACATTTTTTCACTTGTTTCTATTTTAATTCTTTTCATTATGGAATAACTGGCACATGGTAATGGTGAAATGACACTTACTCAATTAATAGTGTAAATATTTATAGTGTATTGATAAATCAGCTTACTGTTTATTTTTTATGTAAATTTCTTCTGTTCGACCACAGAGTTTAATATAAAGTGAGATTCCTCGTCACTCGTGTTTTTATGTATTTTATTTTACTTCCATTCTTCCAGTCTGGGGGAGAGCATCGCGGCCAATAACGCGTACCGCCAGCGGGAGGCGGAGCTGTCCGTCAAACGCGTGGCGGTGCAGGAAGCCCCGCCCCCCCGGGCCAACGCCAGCCTGCTGGACTCGTCCAATCGGAGCGTCCACAGCCTCACGGAGAAGATGCAGAGCGCCATGGAGGTTAACGTGATTTTAATCAACTACGATCCGTTCAGTGATTAAATACTAATGTGATCGGGTGGTTTTAGATGAACAGACTTTTTCTGGCTTCTCTTTGATATTTAACTCCCTGGTTTTATATAACTCAACGTTAGGTTAAAATGTTTAAGAATTGGAATTAGTTTTCATGATAAATCCATCATGTGTACACATGTGACACAATCACATTTATTTATACTGATACTGATTTAGAAATACAGAGTTTCTGATTTGTTGGCAGATTTTTCTCAAATAAAGACACTTTAATGGTAAAAATTCACTCATTCTGTTTTTAGTTGTGATAGAAATGTTTATTATTTCACACAACGTTGAGGAATGATGAATAAAATGCAGCTGAATATCTGTATGAACATGAATTTTATGCTTGTCACTCATCTTTTTGTCTTTAGCTTCAGGAGCAAACGAAGGATTCGCGTGTGTCAGAGATCATCGAGGTTTACGAACAGAAACTCTCTGCGTTCGCGGTAAATTAGATGTTAATTCATCTTTTACTTTTGATGAATCTTTTTGTTCTAATCTCTGAATAAATCTGTGAATCTCACTTTCTCTTTGTGGTGAATTGTCTCCTGCTTTAGGACGATGAAGGTCGTGATTTGTTATTTTAATTCAGATTTTTTCTGTGTTTCTCTCCTCAGTCGAAGGAGAGTCGACTTCAGGACCTGTTGGAGGCCAAAGCTCTGGCTCTGTCTCAGGCCGACCGCCTCATCGCTCAGTACCGCTTCCAACGGGCTCAGGCCGAGGCCGAGGTCTCACACACACACACACACACACACACACACACACACACACACACACACACACACAATAACGGCCAATCTTTTTATTACAAATGCAAAAACCCAAAATACACCAATATTTACACCATCCCTAAAATACAAAATACAGTTGTATATTGCAAAATGAGTTAATCTACAGACTAATTAACACCAGATGTGTTTTAAAAGTTATCGAAATAGACACAGGAACCAATTAGGAGAATATTAATTAGGTTTGTTCTTTACTTTTATTCTCAAGTTTCCTCTTCTCTTATTTAAATTTTTTATTTAATATAAAGGTGAACTCACAACGTCATTAAAGTCTCAATATTAAAATTACATGTTTATGTCATTTCAGTAAAATAATATTTTAACCAACAAATTATGACCATTAAACTTTCAAAGTTGATTCCTTACATTAAGGAACCAGCGTATAAATGATGAACATAGTGAGGAATAATTTAGTGGAAATTGTGAAATGCAGATTTTTTTTTTTATTGGTGATAAAACTAAAGTAATGTTTGCATTTTAGGAGAAATCTACAGTCACAAAACCACACGAATGTGGATTTTTACTGCTGAAAGAACAAAAAATAAAATAAGATAGTTTGGACAGGCAGGAAAAAGCGTTTAATATAATAAATATAATAAAATACAGTTTTAAATCACTTGTTAGTTTTCTTAGTTCTCAACATTTACATTTTGTGTTTTGTTGGTTTTATTGTCATTTGATGATCTCAACACGCGTTGCCTGAAGCTTCAGTTTTTATGTAAAACGATGGAGGGTTCAGGTCTAGTTTTTGACCCCCCCTGACGCCCCCTGCTGGTGTCGTCCTCAGGCCCGCCAGCTGGGGGGTCTGCTGAAGGAGGCGGAGCGGCGGCGCGAGGCCCTGCAGGGCGAGCTGGGGGGCCAGGTCCTGGAGGTGGAGCGGTCCAGGGCCGACATGGAGGAGCTGCTGCAGCACAACGCCAGACTGCAGCAGGACTCAGAGGACCACCAGGCCCTGAAGGGGGCCTACAACGCCCTGCTCACTAGGTGTGTGTGTGTGTGTGTGTGTGTGTGTGTGTGTGTGTGTGTGTGTGTGTGTGTGTGTGTGTGTGTGTGTGTGTGTGTGTGTGTGTGTGTGTGTGTGTGTGTGTGTGTGTGTGTGTGTGTGTGTGTGTGTGTGTGTGTGTGTGTGTGTGTGTGTGTTAATAGATGTGTGTTAACAGTGTTTTTCTCCTCCAGATTCGGGGACAGTGAGCGGCTGCTGAAGGAGCTGCAGTCGGCTCATGTTTCTCTGACCAAACAGAGCGACAACATGAGGAAGAACCTGGAAACACTGCAGCTGCAGCACGACAAGTAACACACACACACACACACACACACTCACACACACACCTGCATCGTACTTTATGAAACACCTGTGGTCGGACTCGTCTCTGAGTTCCTTCTCTTTCGTCAGGATGGAGTCTGTGTTGGAGCAGAAGGAGCAGGAGGTCAGATCTCTGCATTCAGACCTGGAGCAGAGGAACAACGACATCTCAGGTTCCTTACATCAACTTATGAACACAGCCTGTTGTTTTTTGGCTAAATCTGCATCTGTATGTGTGTTTAACCTGTAAAAACCCACTGACAATGTTCTGGAACATTCCTCATCAGCTGCATCCTTAATTAAACTGATGAAGGCCTGAAGTGACATTTACTGACCCAAATAGTGAGGTCATGTGACTACCTGGTGAGGTCATGTGACTACCTGGTGAGGTCATGTGACTACCTGGTGACGTCATGTGACTACCTGGTGAGGTCATGTGACTACCTGGTGAGGTCATGTGACTACCTGGTGACGTCATGTGACTACCTGGTGACGTCATGTGACCACCTGTTCTCACCCCAATCATTAAATAATTATCCTGATGATGCATGTATGTCTTCAGATTTTTACCTTTAAATAATCATGTTAAACCTCATGTGACGTAAATGGTTAACTGTGATATATGTTGAAGAAATGAATGAAAACACTAAATTACAGCTAATGTTGCTCCATATCTGCTGGATGTGTGAAAAAGAATCAGTTTGATAACATGTTCAAATAGTTTTTACTATAAACATTGGAATACAGATGTATGTATGAATGCAGATTTAAAGGTACAGTTTGTAAGATTTAGTTTAAGAACAGATTTAGCAGAAATATAGTATAATATTTATAAACATAATAAAATAATACCTTGATTATATGGACAGTCTTGTTTATATATACATATTAATAATTTAGTACTTAATATAACATCATTGATGTTTTACACCTTTTAACAATGTCTTGAATGTGCAGTTTGTAAGATGTAATCACATCTAGTAGAATCAATGTAAAATACTGCATACATATAATATTCATAAATATATTATAATTATTTTATTAATTAAGTTTCCGTTGTTAAATTTATTGATAAATCAGACCAGCAAAGTTAACTGAACTATGATATATGTTGATGGAAGTGCTAATAAAATGACAAAATATGTGCTACTAAGCCAAAAATGTGACATGTGACATCACAGATCTCTGACACTGGGAGTTCATATTCCAACATTAGGTCATGTAGTCTTTATATCCAACATAATTTTGCTTTAAGGAGAAGTGGATCCAGCTTCTAATGGGTGAACTATGTGATCAGTGGATTTGTCTCCATCTGCTGGATCAGCCTCTTCCTGCACCTTTACAACTTCGTTAATTCTGTTGTTACACAGTTGTCATTTATATATTGTTTTGCCTAAACATTCTACATGCATACTGTTATTATATTGTTTCTGTCAGGTCTGCGCTGTGAACTGCAAACGGAGAAGGAGAACGTTAGAGAAAAAGACAAAGAGAGGAAAGACCTGGAGGAGACGGTGGACGTCCTGAGGAAAGAACTGAACAAGACGGAGCAGGCGAGGAAAGACGCCAGCATCAAGGTGCAGAAAACGTCACAGAACAATCACGACTTTATTCAAAGATTAACTCGTAAAGTCAGGATCTGATCTCACTCTGTGAAAAAATACAAATGAAATGTCCTAAAAATAACACCTGGATTTAGGTTTTAACATGTTAAAAAAATGTAATTGAAAGAAAATTAGAAATGTACGTGTTCATATTTTCATTAGTTTTCTATTTTGTGTCACTAGAGCTAAAATAATAATTCGATTACAAGCCAGCTATTACGTTAATTACCAACTATATAGATAATCAGTTTGAGTCAAGAAAAAGACATTTTAGTTGAATCTTCAGCTTTCAGAAACACTGATCATCATTTTACACCATTTTATGAACCAAACAACTAATTAATGAATCATTTCAATAATCAAATAATCATTATTTGCAGCCCTAATTGTCATGTCTAAGATAAGGTAATTCTTTATTTGTCCACAGTGGGGAAACTGCGTTAGCAACAGCCTCAGTGACAGAGAAATACAAGAAAAGAATGATTGCATTAAGGATATAAAAATAAATCAAATATATATAACATAAGATAGTTGCATTTGTTTTTAGTCTCACGGCAGCAACACATTTATTACAAAGAAAACTTTATATCTTCAACCATTTCACAAATTACAGAAAATAACTAAAATAACCACACACACACACACACACACACACACACACACACACACACACCTGGTTTGAAGTTTGATGTTTTCATGTCACTTATAAACCAGACGTTTAACAGCAGTGTTGTGCAGAGTAAATATGAAGCTGGAAACTCCTGATGAATCACAACCTGCAAACTATTGCAGGAAAACTAACTCTTGGGCATAAGTGGAATTGTGATGAATAAAAAACTGCTGTTTTCCAGGCGTCGTCTCTGGAGCTGCAGAAGAATCAGGTGGAGGCGAAGCTGAAGCAGAGAGAGGACGAGCTGAAGCAGAAAAACGAGGAGCTGAGCAAACACTCGGCGATGATCGCCATGATCCACAGCCTGAGCAGCGGCAAGATGAAGAACGACGTCAACCTGTCGCTCTGAGACAATGAAAATATACTCGTGTGTTTTAAAGGTGTTGTTACGTCTGTTTTTGTACTGTTTGGTCAATAAATGATGAATCTGTGTTTGTCCACCAAACATCCGTGTGTCTGTGACACTGAGCTCACATTGATCATTAACTCTGTAATAAATGAGCTGCTGTGTGACACGTGTCAAACTCTGGATCAGCTACTCATGTCTGAACAGATTTACAGAAAGATGAAAGTGAATAAACGTTTAAACTTAACGTGAGCTGTTTGCGTCTTTGTACGGCTTCAAGGTGCGTTCAGGAACACCTCGTTAACGCTGTTAACTGTGTTCAGGGAAGAAAACCATTACACAGCAACCATTACCATAGCAACCATTAAAACGCCATAGCAACCACCTTAGGCTCCTTAGCAACCATTACAGTAGTAATACAATCACAGTAGTAATAATATCACAGTAGTAATTAAAACCACAGTAGTGATAATATCACAGTAGTAATAAAATCACAGTAGTGATAATATCACAGTAGTAATTAAAACCACAGTAGTAATTAAATCACAGTAGTAATAATATCACAGTAGTAATAATATCACAGTAGTAATTAAAACCACAGTAGTAGTAAATCACAGTAGTAATAATATAACAGTAGTAATTAAAATTACAGTATTAATAAATCACAGTAGTAATAATATCACAGTAGTAATAAAATCACAGTAGTGATAATATCACAGTAGTAATTAAAACCACAGTAGTAATAAAATCACAGTAGTAATAATATCACAGTAGTAATAATATCACAGTAGTAATTAAAACCACAGTAGTAGTAAATCACAGTAGTAATAATATAACAGTAGTAATTAAAATTACAGTAGTAATAAAATCACAGTAGTAGTAAAATCACAGTAGTAATAATATCACAGTAGTGATTAAAACCACAGTAGTAGTAAATCACAGTAGTAATAATATAACAGTAGTAATTAAAATTACAGTAGTAATAAAATCACAGTAGTAGTAAAATCACAGTAGTAATAATATAACAGTAGTAATTAAAACCACAGTAGTAATAATATCACAGTAGCAATTAAAACCACAGTAGTAATAAAACCACAGTAGTAATAAAATCACAGTAGTGATAATATCACAGTATTAATAAAACCACAGTAGTAATAAAACCACAGTAGTAATAAAATCACAGTAGTAATAATATCACAGTAGTGATTAAAACCACAGTAGTAATAAAACCACAGTAGTGATAAAACCGCAGTAGTAATAAAACCACAGTAGTAATAAAATTACAGTAGTAATAATATCACAGTAATTAAAACCACAGTAGTAATTAAAACCACAGTAGTAATAAAATCACAGTAGTAATAATATCACAGTAATTAAAACACCAGTAGTAATTAAATCACAGTAGTAATAAAATCACAGTAATTAAAACCACAGTAGTAATAAAATCACAGTAGTGATAATATGACAGTAGTAATTAAAACCACAGTAGTAATAAAATCACAGTAGTAATAATATCACAGTAATTAAAACCACAGTAGTAATTAAAACCACAGTAGTAATAAAATCACAGTAGTAATAATATCACAGTAGTAATTAAAACCACAGTAGTAATAGAATCACAGTAGTAATAATATCACAGTAGTAATTAAAACCACAGTAGTAATAATATCACAGTAGTAATAAAATCACAGTAGTAATAAAATCACAGTAGTAATAATATCACAGTAGTAATTAAAACCACAGTAGTAATAAAATTACAGTAGTGATAATATCACAGTAGTAATAAAACAACAGTAGTAATAAAACCACAGTAGTAATCTGTCCACCAGATGTAACCAGATGTGCAGTATTCCTCAGTGTTTCGGGTCCTGCTGTGTGCTGGGTTTGACCCTCCTCCTCTGTCACGCTACAGGAAGTGGAGGTGTGTGTTTTCTATTTTCTCCTCCTGTGTTTCTGCAGCTGCTGCTGTCTCTCAGTCGTCTCTCAGTCGTCTCTCAGTCGTCTCTCAGTCCTCCAGGATCCAGGACCAGGACCAGGACCAAGACCAGGACCAGGACCAGGACCAGGACTCGGCCATGGAGCTGCGGCCTTTCGGCCTCCTTTTCCTGCTCCTTCTCTTCTCACCTGGTGAGTTTCTGCTTTTTTCTGCTCGAGTTTGGACCAAACTGAAGTTATTTCAGGAGTAAACGCGGCGTGTGAACTCACTGCTTTTGTATTGAAGAAGCATTATTTGCTCCTGATGTATTTTTTCATCTTATACCATAGTACACACATTTTTTGGTATTTTTTCACATAATCATAACGTCTCTTTTGAAGAAGATCCTCAGACAAACACAGGACGATGAAACAGGATTAAAAAGATCAACAAAAAAATAAAAAAGTCTAAAACTTTGTTTCTATGCAGCTTTGAGTTTATCCATAAATAACATGTAACACCAACACTAAATAAAGTATTTTATCTGCAGTAAAACCCAATGTTCCTGTTACAGCATCAATATATATCATCAATATCCACATCATCAATACAATAATAAAATAGTTTAATATAATATCAGTAGTAGCTGCAACTAACCACTATTTAGAGATTTATTTAGATTGGAGCTGTTTGTGGGATTATTTAATTGGCTCCTTTATAATCTCCTTTTAAACATCTTACAGAAAATATTCTTCATGTTCTTAAAGATCCTCAGTGATTTACAGCATTTTATGGACAATAATTGATATTTGAACTCTGACCTTATTAATCAGTGAATTATATTGAATATTGAATTGATATATAGAGACATTAAACATGTCTTTCTACAGGCTGATCAGGCCATGACGCAGCAGTAGTTATATATAACATGGTATTAACACATTAAACGTCATATTTGCAGCAGTAAAACCTGCAGTTTGGACAGAGCGACGATCGGTTGTGAATTGTTGCAGAAACAGCAGCTGCAGCAGTTTTTCTATTCGCTGCAGCTGCTGTGACTGAAACACGAGAAGCTGAAACATTCACTCCCATTCTGCTGCTACGTCTGTTGTATTTACAGCAGGTACAAACACTGCGTTCACTAACAGTTAAACTCAGAAGGAAACTGTGCCTTCTTGGTTTCATCTGAAACTGTTTAATAGTAAAATAATAATAAAAACATGGTTTACCTCCAGATTCATGTTAATAATAATAATAAATTAAAATTAGGAGTGAAAAACGTTGCAAACATTTGACAATGAAAATACAACATTTTACATATTAATTAATACAATAATTAATTCATTAACCATATTATTGTGTGTGTCTATTTTTCTATATGTGTGTGTGTGTGTGTGTGTGTGTGTGTGTGTGTGTGTGTGTGTGTTTCTCTCTCTCTATGTGTGTGTTTCTCTCTCTCTATGTGTGTGTGTGTGTGTGTGTGTGTGTGTGTTTCTCTCTCTCTATGTGTGTGTGTGTGTGTGTGTTTCTCTCTCTCTATGTGTGTGTTTCTCTCTCTCTATGTGTGTGTGTGTGTGTGTGTGTGTGTGTGTGTGTGTGTGTGTGTGTGTGTGTGTGTGTGTGTGTCAGAGTGCTGCAGCAGGAATGAGGAGGAGCGTCTCATCAAGTACCTGTTTCAGGACCGGGGCTACAACAAGGAGCTGCGTCCTGTGGAGCGGCAGCAGGACGCCGTGGACGTCTTCCTGGCCCTCACGCTGTCCAACCTCATCTCCCTGGTTCGCCTCCACTCACCTTAACACTCTACTGGTCAAACGCCATTAGAACAGCAACAGCCTTTGACAGGTCAAAGGTCAACACCACCACCACTCGTCTCTTCTGGTTTATTATAGCTAGTTATCATATTTAGTTATTTATACAATACAAATACAGTAATAATATGAGAGTATGCATGTTTTCATTAATTAATTAATTGGTAATTGTTAATTATCATCACATTTCAATGAGGTCCACAGACTCAACATGCACCACCTTGATGATATGTGAGAGTTAATCAGCACATTTAAAAAAAGAGTTTTTAAGTCCAGAAAGAAAATAAGATTTTACCTGTGAAATCATCAGATTTTCTTATTGATCTTTGATCAATTTTCTTCTTTTTCTTCTTCTGTAGAAAGAAGTTGATGAGACGCTGTTGACCAACGTGTGGATTGATCATGTGAGTCAGTGACTGATGATTCAGTGACAGGTGATCACTGTACTTTATTTACTGTGTGTGTGTGTGTGTGTGTGTGTGTGTGTGTGTGTGTGTGTGTGTGTGTGTGTGTGTGTGTGTGTGTGTGTGTGTGTGTGTGTGTGTGTGTGTGTGTGTGTGTGTCAGACGTGGAGTGACTACCGTCTGTCGTGGAACACGTCGGAGTTTGACGGCATCGACATGCTTCGTCTCCCCTCCAGCATGGTCTGGCTGCCTGAGATCGTTCTGGAAAACAAGTGAGACTTTAACAAATTAAATAATTATAATTTATTCATTTCATGTATTTTATAATTTTATTTTGCTGTATTTTCATCATTATACTTATATATCTTTACAGTCACTTGTATTGTCTTAATCTTTCAAACATAATTTTTATCTAAATGAAATATTAATTATGAATATAGTTATTTAAATGATTTAATTATGAATATCATTGTTATTTATTTCTTGTATTTGCATTTTAAAAAGTTCTGTTCGTATCTTGTTCTTCATCAGTCACATCACACGGTTTCTTTCAATTGCATTTAACTCGATTGATCGATTGATTGATTGATTGATTGATTGATTGATTGATTGATCTATATCAGGTTATAACAGAACAGTAAAATCACAGTTTATTCATGCAGCTCATTTTAGAACCAAAGTTTTCCAGTTACAAATAAACAATATTTTAGTAAAACACAGAAACTGGACTTGATGAGTAGTATTCTAGTATCTGTCCTGTAGTATTTTATCTTAGTGTCTCCTGAGTATTCTACCATGTATTGTGTGTATTCTACCATGTATTGTGTGTATTCTACCATGTATTGTGTGTATTCTACCATGTATTGTGTGTATTCTACCATGTATTGTGTGTATTCTACCACGTCTCCTGAGTATTGTGACGTGTCTGTGTCCCAGTAACGACGCCCAGTTCCAGGTGGCCTACTACAGCAACGTCCTGGTGGACTCCACAGGTCTGTGCTACTGGCTTCCTCCCGCCATCTTCCGCTCGTCCTGCTCCATCAACGTCAACTACTTCCCCTTCGACTGGCAGAACTGTACGCTCAAGTTCACGTAAGAGAACACTGAGTACAAGTACACAGTAAAAGTACTGGCTACAACCTGCAAACTCACCACTGGATGTCAGGATATGAACAAATTTATTTAAATCAATTCCAGAAATAAAAAATATGATTCTTCAAATAAAACTTCTTGATGAGGATGAACCTGGAATAAAGCTGAACATGTTTAAAACTGTTTCCCATGTTGCTTTGCAGCTCTCTGACCTACAATGCTAAAGAAATCAGGATGCTGCTGAAAGAAGAAGCTGATGAAACGAGCAAATGGACGGTGGAGTGGATCATCATCGACCCTGCAGGATGGACGGGTAATCAATCAATCAATCAATCAAAATGTATTTATAGAGCACTTTTCATACAACATTGTGCTTTACACAAAAAAAACTATTACAATAACTTCCATCTCCATCAAGCACATACACACACACACACACACACACACACACACACACACACACACACAGTAGATGACTTCTAAAAACTGGAACCAACAATTGGTAAAAGCTAAATTCTCTGCCAGTGGAATAAGGTGCAACCTGCAAACTCACCACTAGATGTCAGCAGAGAATCTGAGATATGTTCAATTATAATATAGAAATAAAAGGTGATGAATGTTAGCTGGTGAGGTTTTCCGTGACCTCTACGTGTTTCAGAGAACGGGGAGTGGGAGGTGATCCACAGGCCGGCCAAGAGGAACACGTACCGCCACATCCCCATGGACAGCAACAAGCACCAGGACATCACCTTCTACCTCATCATCAAACGCAAGCCGCTCTTCTACATCGTCAACATCATCATCCCCTGCGTGCTCATCTCCTTCCTGGCCTCGCTGGTCTACTACCTGCCTGCTGACAGTCAGTGCAACTACAGCATAAAACATGTATGATGTACACAAAGAACATTTTGATTTAAATGCACCTGTGTGTGTGTGTGTGTGTGTGTGTGTTCAGGTGGAGAGAAGATGACCTTGTCCATCTCGGTGCTCTTGGCTCAGTCAGTTTTTCTGCTGCTGATTTCTCAACGGCTGCCAGAGACGTCCATGTCTGTTCCTCTTATTGTGAAGTAGGTAACACACACACACACACACACACACACACACACACAAACACACACACACACATCCATCACATATGTATATACGTATATATGTAGGAGTTAGTTCTTGTGCTACTATTGAATTCATACTAATAATAACCTGTATAAATAATATCGAATAATAATATTATAATAATTAACTTGAATAAATGAGAGGTTTTCCATTTTATTTAAACAGCTTCTTGTGTGTGTGTGTGTGTGTGTGTGTGTGTGTGTGTGTGTGTGTTTCAGATACCTGATGTTCATCATGGTGCTGGTTACAGTTGTTGTGTTGAACTGTGTCGTCGTCCTCAACCTGCACTTCAGGACCCCGAGTACACACGTCATGTCCGAGTGGACCAAGAAGGTGACACACACACACACACACACACACATACACACACACACACACACACACACACACACACACACACATGCACACGCACCCCACACACAGTATATATCCTCATACTATCCTATAGCACTTTTGATAGAACAAAATGCTTCACACAATAAAACTATTGCAATAATAACAATAATCAAACATACGTACACACACACACACACACACACACACACACATACACACCCTGCACCTTAAGTATGCATTAGCTATGTATGTGTACATGTGTGTATGTGCTTGGATATGTATGTGCGTATATATATGCAAATATGCAAATATGTGTATGTATGTATATATATGCTTTGCTTATGCATACTTTTTTTCTTGCTATTTATTAGTATTTTTTCTCCATTCTACATAGTGTTGTGTATTTTTTTTATAGCTTTTATTTTCTTTAGCTTTTATTTTCTTTTCTTTTTCTTTACTCTGTACGCTGCAGTAACAAGCAAATTCCCCCGTATATACTCTTTGATCTTTCCAAACACTGCCACTGGCTCGTTTATAGATCTGTCTTATGTTGTGGTTTCAGCAGAAAAAGCTGCAGATGTTGACTTTAAAGGTTCTCTCTGTCCAGTACTTCCTGGAGCGGCTGCCCCGCCTCCTGCGGATGTCCCGCCCCGCGGAGGAGGAGCCATATTGGGACGGGGCGTTGCCACGGAGATCCAGCTCGGTGGGCTACATCGCCTCGGCGGAGGAATACTACAGCGTCAAGTCCCGCAGCGACCTGATGTTCGAGAAACAGTCGGAGAGACACGGGCTGACGGCGAGGACCACGCACGCCGCCGGTACGACCCCCACCCCTGGAAACAAGTATAATATGATAATGTCCATCAGCTAAAGGTGTGTGTGTGTGTGTGTGTGTGTGTGTGTGTGTGTGTGTGTGTGTGTGTGTGTGTGTGTGTGTGTGTGTGTGTGTGTGTAGCGGAGAAGCTGCAGGAGGACGGCGGGGTGACGGATCAGCTGTACGGAGAGATCAAGCCGGCGGTGGACGGAGCGAATTACATCATCAAACACATGCGCAACAAGAACGATTATAACGAGGTGTGAAGTGAAGAAAAGGAAGCTACAATCTAAAATAAAATGATAAATTAAATAAAAACTGTAGCTAAGCATAATACATAATACAAACTAAAACTAACTATAAGTATAACTGTTAAAAAAACTAATAAAAAGTGAATAATAACAGAAACTAATACAAATTACAATAAAATAGTACAAAAAAAGTAGAATTAAGCACTAAAAAGATAAAATGAATGAAAAAATAGCAAAACAAAAACTACAACAAGTATTAAACAACATCAAACAACAACATGTCTCCCTCTAGTGGACAATACAACAAACTGCAGGCTGCAGGTGTAGTTCACTTTCTTCTCCACTAGAGGCGCCTGACTTCATTTGACTGGTTCTGATAAATTTTAAAAAAGCATTAAAAACTTAACTAATACTGATACACTTAAACTAGGTATTTGAAGGTTAAACTACGACTAATATGAACTAATAAATAATACATAAATCAAAATAAAACTAGACTAAAATTAAATTAATATAAATTAAATCACTAAATTACCGCCTTGGGGCCTGGGTCTGGGTCCTTTCTGTGTGGAGTTTGCATGTTCTCCCCGTGTCTGCGTGGGTTTTCACCGGGTACTCCGGCTTCCTCCCACAATACAAAACATGCTCAGGTTAATTGGCAAATCTAAATTGCCCATAGGTGTGAGTGTGTGTGTGAATGGTGTGTGTGCCCCACGATTGGCTGGCGACCATCTGGGGTGTATCCCCCTGCCTCTCGCCAAAAAAATGCGCTGGGATAGGCTCCAGCAGACCCCTGCGACCCTGAAAAGGAATAAGCGGGATAGAAAATGGATGGATGGATGGATGGAAATCACTAAATTTGCTGGTATATTTATATTTATATTTATATTTATATTTATATATATTGTTATTGCACTACTCATTACATTACAACAGCTACCTCATAATGCACATAGCTGGGACAATCAGTACTGTCTTGTTTTGTCTGTTTTGTCTTGTTGAACTTGTCCTTCCACTCCGTACTACTGTCTTGTTTTGGGGTACTCATGTCTTGTCCTGTCATACGTGTTTGTTTGTTTCTAGTTTTAGTTTAGCACTTTACCGTTGTAGTTTAGGATTGTCTCATCTTGCGTACCTGCACTTTGATGTTGTTGTACATGTAAAACGCATAGGATAGTGAGAAACGCAATTTCGATTCCTTTGTATGTCAGGTACATGTGAAGAAATTGACAATAAAATTGACTTTGACTAAAACTAAGCATTGTAAAACTAACAATAATATAAATAATGACCATTAAAAAAGAACATTTAAACTATTAAAAAACTAAAAGAAACTAAACTAAAACTAATAATAAAAAATAAAATTATAACTAATACAAACTGAAATAAAAATTAGCATTTAAAAAAACAAAGTAATGGAAAAAAATACAAAAATACAATGACAAATTAAATAAAAGCTAAACCAAAACAACAAAAACAACTAAATATATTAGTTTAAAAAAATAAACTAATATACATATACAGTATTAACAGAAGGAGTTCCAGCCCCCTCTAGTAAAGAATAACACAAACTGCAAAAAGAAACTAGTAAACAAGTTATTTATTTAATAAAACAAAGGATTTATGCAAATGTATGGGTGAATATTTGATTAGTCATGGAAAAAGTAAAAAAAATGAGATTAAAAAAGAAATGAAACTAGATACAAATTACAAAAATATTTGATAAAAGGTCAAAATATGAGACCAAATAATAATAAACAACAGCTTCTGTAGCTCCACAGTTCTCAGTTAAAATAAAATGTTGGTAAAATATGAAAAAAATTCTATCAGTTGATGAAATGGGTGAAGTGCATCAGATCCATGGTTTCTCGTCTGCAGGAGAAGGACAACTGGAGCGGCATCGCTCGCACCGTGGACCGACTCTGCCTCTTCCTCGTTACCCCGGTGATGACGTTCGGCACCATCATCATCTTCCTCATGGGCCTCTGTAACCACCCCCCTCCCCTCCCCTTCACTGGAGACACACACAACTACAGGGAGGACAACCCCCGGCTGCTGTGACACACACACACACACACACACACACACACACTCTCTAATGGTCATTTACGTATATATGCTGTATATCTGTGTGTTTTTTTCTTAACTTAAACTTGAAGTGAACTAATACATATATAATAATATATAAGTATAATTCATTTGTGTGGTTTGAATAAACATTTATACTCAAGCATCTGTCTGATGTTGTTTCATTTTCCTCCCCCGAACCGCCACCTTAACGTGGTGGAGGGGTTTGAGCACCCGAATGATCCTGGGAGCTATGTTGTCGGGGGCTCTATGCCCCTGGTAGGGTCACCCATGGCAAACAGGTCCTGGGAGACGGGTCTGACTAAGAGCGGTTCAGAAGCCCCACATGTTGAAGAAGACAACAACAAGGCCAGTTACGTCGCCCGGACTGGCGTCACCGGGGCCCCACCCTGGAGCTAGGCCTGGGGTGGGTGCTCGGCAGCGAGCGCCTGGTGGCCGGGCCTTTTCCCACGGGGCCCGGTCGGGCCCAGCCCGAAGAAACGACGTGGGGCCGTCCTCCCGTGGACCCACCACCTGCGGGAGGAGCCATGGGGGGCGGGTGCGGAGAGATTCGGGTGGCAGTCGAAGGCGGGGACCTCGGCGACCGGATCTCCGGACATGGAGACTAGCTCTGGGGACATGGAATGTCACCTCGCTGGGGGGGAAGGAGCCTGAGCTTGTGCGGGAGGTGGAGCGTTACCGGCTAGATATAGTCGGCCTCACCTCCACGCACAGCTTGGGCTCTGGAACCCATCTTCTTGAGAGGGGTTGGACTCTCTATTTCTCTGGCGTTGCCCGCGGGGAGCGGCGGCGAGCTGGTGTGGGCTTGCTCGTTGCCCCACAGCTCAGCCGCTGCGTGTTGGGGTTCACTCCGGTGAACGAGGGGGTCGCGTCCCTGCGCCTTCGGGTCGGGGACAGGTCTCTCACTGTTGTGTCGGCCTACGGGCCAAACAGCAGTGCAGAGTACCCGGCCTTCTTGGAGTCCCTAGGAGGGGTACTAGATAGTGCGCCATCCGGGGACTCCGTTGTTCTCCTGGGGGATTTCAACGCCCATGTGGGTAACGACAGTGACACTTGGAGGGGCGTGATTGGGAGGAACGGCCTCCCCGATCTGAACCCGAGCGGTGTTTTGTTATTGGACTTCTGTGCTAGTCACAGCTTGTCCATAACGAACACCATGTTCGAGCACAAGGGTGTCCATCGGTGCACATGGCACCAGGACACTCTAGGCCGGAGGTCGATGATCGACTTTGTCATCGTGTCATCTGACCTCCGACCGCGTGTCTTGGACACTCGGGTGAAGAGAGGGGCTGAGCTGTCAACTGATCACCACCTGGTGGTGAGTTGGATCCGCTGGCGGAGGAGGAAGCCGGACGGACCTGGCAGGCCCAAGCGTATTGTGAGGGTCTGCTGGGAACGTCTGGCGGAGCCCTCTGTCAGGGGGGTCTTCAACTCCCACCTCCGGGAGAGTTTCTCCCTGATCCCGGGGGAGGTTGGAGACATGGACTCCGAGTGGGCCATGTTCTCCACCTCTATTGTTGATGCGGCTGCTCGTAGCTGTGGTCGTAAGGTCCGTGGTGCTTGTCGCGGCGGCAATCCCCGAACCCGGTGGTGGACACCGGAAGTAAGGGATGCCGTCAAGCTGAAGAAGGAGTCCTATCGAGCCTTGTTGGCTCGTGGGACTCCTGAGGCAGCTGATGAGTACCGGCGGGCCAAGCGTGCCGCGGCTCGGGCGGTCGCAGAGGCAAAAACTCGGGTTTGGGAGGAGTTCGGGGAGGCCATGGAGGAGGACTATCGGACGGCCTCAAGGAGATTCTGGCAAACCGTCCGGCGCCTCAGGAGGGGAAAGCAGTGCTTCACCAACACTGTTTACAGTGCGGGTGGAGAGCTGCTGACCTCGACTGGGGATGTTGTCGGGCGGTGGAAGGAGTACTTTGAGGATCTCCTCAATCCCACTGTCACGTCCTCCGAGGAGGAAGCAGAGACTGGGGACCCAGGGGCGGACTCGTCCATCACCCTGGCTGAAGTCACTGAGGTGGTTGGCAAGCTCCTCGGTGGCAAGGCTCCGGGGGTGGATGAGATCCGTCCTGAGTACCTCAAGTCTCTGGATGTTGTGGGACTGTCTTGGCTGACACGTCTCTGCAACATCGCGTGGCGGTCGGGGACAGTACCTGTGGAGTGGCAGACCGGGGTGGTGGTCCCTCTGTATAAGAAGGGGGACCGGAGGGTGTGTTCCAATCACAGGGGAATCACACTCCTCAGCCTTCCCGGTAAGGTCTATTCCAGGGTGCTGGAGAGGAGAATCCGACCGATAGTCGAACCTCGGATTCAGGAGGAGCAGTGTGGTTTTCGTCCCGGTCGTGGAACACTGGACCAGCTCTATACTCTCCATCGGGTCCTCGAGGGCTCATGGGAGTATGCCCAACCAGTCCACATGTGTTTTGTGGATCTGGAGAAGGCATTCGACCGTGTACCTCGTGGTGTCCTTTGGGGGGTGCTCTGGGAGTATGGGGTCCGGGGCTCTTTGCTAAGGGCTGTCCGGTCCCTGTATGACCGGAGCAGGAGCTGTGTTCGCATTGCCGGCAGTAAGTCAGACCTGTTCCCAGTGCATGTTGGACTCCGCCAGGGCTGCCCTTTGTCACCGGTTCTGTTCATTATATTTATGGACAGAATTTCTAGGCGCAGCCAGGGGCCGGAGGGGGCCTGGTTTGGGAACCACAGGATTTCATCTCTGCTGTTTGCAGATGATGTTGTCCTGATGGCTTCTTCGAGCCAGGACCTGCAGCAGGCACTGGGGCGGTTTGCAGCCGAGTGTGAAGCGGCTGGGATGAGAATCAGCTCCTCCAAATCCGAGGCCATGGTTCTCGACCGGAAAAAGGTGGTTTGCTCTCTCCGGGTGGGTGGTGAGTCTCTGCCCCAAGTGGAGGAGTTCAAGTATCTCGGGGTCTTGTTCACGAGTGAGGGAAGGATGGAGCGTGAGATTGACAGGCGGATCGGTGCAGCGTCTGCAGTGATGCGGTCGCTGTATCGGTCCGTTGTGGTGAAGAAGGAGCTGAGCCGGAAGGCGAAGCTCTCGATTTACCGGTCAATCTACGTTCCTACCCTCACCTATGGTCATGAGCTTTGGGTAATGACCGAAAGGACAAGATCGCGTATACAAGTGGCTGAAATGGGCTTCCTCCGCAGAGTGGCCGGGCGCACCCTTAGGGATAGGGTGAGGAGCTCGGTCACACGGGAGGAGCTCGGAGTAGAGCCGCTGCTCCTACACATTGAGAGGAACCAGCTGAGGTGGCTCGGGCATCTGCTCAGGATGCCTCCTGGACGCCTCCCTAGGGAGGTGTTCTGGGCATGTCCCACCGGGAGGAGGCCCCGGGGAAGACCCAGGACACGCTGGAGGGACTATGTCTCTCGGCTGGCCTGGGAACGCCTTGGGGTCCCACCGGAGGAGCTGGAGGACGTGTCCGGGGTGAGGGAAGTCTGGGAGTCCCTGCTTAGACTGCTGCCCCCGCGACCCGGCCCCGGATAAAGCGGAAGACAATGGATGGATGGATGGATCATCCAGAGATTTTCCATTATAAAATGTAAATAAAATATAAAAACGGTTTGTTTTGTATAATTATATTAATCTTGAATGTGTTTTATCTGTAAACCTTACTTAACAAATGTATTTAATTAATTTCATAAAAACTAAAATCAATTGCATTATTTGCAGCTCCACATCAGAGTCCTGTGTGCAGCCTGATGTTCTTCAGGTAATTGGGGGGAAAAAACAAGACAGTTGAAGATGTAACAGAACAGCCAGAAGAAGTAAATGATTAAAGATGAATAAAGCCAACATGTTCAAGATCAAGACTTGGATCAAACCAACGTTGCTCAGTTGTTTTAGCAGAACATCTTCTGACAGGAAGTCGTCATAATTGGTAACAGAGAACTTAGATCGACTCATTGAATCTGCTGCATCAATAACCTGCATCCTCTCTTTTGATGGATGAAGTTGAAACATCATTTATTTCACTACAGCAAATTACAATAGGGATGAACACATATGTAAATATAGTATGAGCTCTTTTGGGCGACATAGTATAGTATGACCTTTTTTGAAAGACATAGTATAGTATGACCTCTTTTGGGCGACATAGTATAGTATGACCTCTTTTGGGCGACATGGTATAGTATGACCTCTTTTGGGCGACATAGTATAGTATGACCTCTTTTGAGCGACATGGTATAGTATGACCTCTTTTGAACGACATGGTATAGTATGAGCTCTTTTGGGCGACATGGTATAGTATGAGCTCTTTTGGGCGACATGGTATAGTATGAGCTCTTTTGGGCGACATGGTATAGTATGAGCTCTTTTGGGCGACATGGTATAGTATGAGCTCTTTTGGGCGACATGGTATAGTATGAGCTCTTTTGGGCGACATAGTATAGTATGATCATTTTTAAGCGACATACTATAGTATGACCTATTTTGAGCGACATAGTATAGTATGACCTATTTTGGGCGACATAGTATAGTATGACCTATTTTGAGCGACATAGTATAATATGATCATTTTTGGGCGACATAGTATAATATGATCATTTTTAAGCGACATACTATAGTATGACCAATTTTAGCGACATAGTATAGTATGACCTATTTTGGGCGACATAGTATAGTATGACCTATTTTGAGCGACATAGTATAATATGATCATTTTTGGGCGACATAGTATAGTATGACCTTTTTTGGGCGACATAGTATAATATGACCTATTTTGGGCGACATAGTATAATATGACCTATTTTGGGCGACATAGTATAGTATGACCTATTTTGGGCGACATAGTATAGTATGACCTTTTTTGGGCGACATAGTATAATATGACCTATTTTGAGCGACATAGTATAGTATGACCTATTTTGAGCGACATAGTATAGTATGACCTATTTTGAGCGACATAGTATAGTATGACCTATTTTGAGCGACATAGTATAATATGGCCTATTTTGAGTGACATAGTATAGTATGACCTATTTTGAGCGACATAGTATATTATGATCATTTTTGGGCGACATAGTATAGTATGACCTATTTTGGGCGACATACTATAGTATGACCTATTTTGGGCGACATACTATAGTATGACCTATTTTGAGCGACATAGTATAATATGATCATTTTTGGGCGACATAGTATAGTATGACCTTTTTTGAGCGACATAGTATAGTATGACCTATTTTGAGCGACATAGTATAGTATGACCTATTTTGAGCGACATAGTATAATATGATTATTTTTGGGCGACATAGTATAGTATGACCTATTTTGGGCGACATAGTATAGTATGACCTATTTTGAGCGACATAGTATAATATGATCATCTTTGGGCGACATAGTATAATATGATCATTTTTGGGCGACATAGTATAGTATGACCTATTTTGGGCGACATAGTATAGTATGACCTATTTTGAGCGACATAGTATAGTATGACCTATTTTGAGCGACATAGTATAGTATGACCTTTTTTGAGCGACATAGTATAGTATGACCATTTTTGTGCGACATAGTATAGTATGACCTATTTTGAGCGACATAGTATAGTATGACCTATTTTGGGCGACATAGTATAGTATGACCTATTTTGAGCGACATAGTATAGTATGACCTATTTTGAGGGACATAGTATAATATGATCGTTTTTGGGCGACATAGTATAGTATGACCTATTTTGGGCGACATAGTATAGTATGACCTATTTTGAGTGACATAGTATAATATGATAATTTTTGAGCGACATACTATAGTATGACCTATTTTGAGTGACATAGTATAGTATGACTTTTTTTGAGCGACATAGTATAGTATGACCTTTTTTGAGCGACATAGTATAGTATGACCTATTTTGAGCGACATACTATCGTATGACCTTTTTTGGGCGACATACTATAGTATGACCTATTTTGAGTGACATAGTATAGTATGACCTATTTTGGGCGACATACTATAGTATGACCTATTTTGAGCGACATACTATCGTATGACCTTTTTTGGGCGACATACTATAGTATGACCTATTTTGAGTGACATAGTATAGTATGACCTATTTTGGGCGACATACTATAGTATGACCTATTTTGAGTGACATAGTATAGTATGACCTATTTTGAGCGACATAGTATAATATGATCATTTTTGAGCGACATACTATAGTATGACCTATTTTGAGTGACATAGTATAGTATGACCTTTTTTGAGCGACATAGTATAGTATGACCTATTTTGAGTGACATAGTATAATATGATAATTTTTGAGCGACATACTATAGTATGACCTATTTTGAGTGACATAATATAATATGATAATTTTTGAGCGACATACTATAGTATGACCTATTTTGAGTGACATAGTATAGTATGACCTTTTTTGAGCGACATAGTATAGTATGACCTTTTTTGAGCGACATAGTATAGTATGACCTTTTTTGAGCGACATAGTATAGTATGACCTATTTTGAGCGACATACTATAGTATGACCTTTTTTGGGCGACATACTATAGTATGACCTATTTTGAGTGACATAGTATAGTATGACCTATTTTGAGCGACATACTATAGTATGACCTTTTTTGGGCGACATACTATAGTATGACCTATTTTGAGTGACATAGTATAGTATGACCTATTTTGGGCGACATAGTATAGTATGACCTATTTTGGGCGACATACTATAGTATGACCTTTTTTGAGCGACATAGTATAGTATGACCTATTTTGAGCGACATACTATAGTATGACCTTTTTTGGGCGACATACTATAGTATGACCTATTTTGAGTGACATAGTATAGTATGACCTATTTTGAGCGACATACTATAGTATGACCTTTTTTGGGCGACATACTATAGTATGACCTATTTTGAGTGACATAGTATAGTATGACCTATTTTGGGCGACATAGTATAGTATGACCTATTTTGGGCGACATACTATCGTATGACCTTTTTTGAGCGACATAGTATAGTATGACCTATTTTGAGCGACATACTATAGTATGACCTTTTTTGGGCGACATAGTATAGTATGACCTTTTTTGGGCGACATACTATAGTATGACCTATTTTGGGCGACATAGAATAGTATGACCTATTTTGAGCGACATAGTATAATATGATCATTTTTGGGCGACATAGTATAGTATGACCTATTTTGGGCGACATACTATAGTATGACCTATTTTGAGTGACATAGTATAATATGGCCTATTTTGAGTGACATAGTATAGTATGACCTATTTTGAGCGACATAGTATATTATGATCATTTTTGGGCGACATAGTATAGTATGACCTATTTTGGGCGACATACTATAGTATGACCTCTTTTGGGCGACATGGTATAGTATGACCTCTTTTGGGCGACATAGTATAGTATGACCTCTTTTGAGCGACATGGTATAGTATGACCTCTTTTGAATGACATGGTATAGTATGAGCTCTTTTGGGCGACATGGTATAGTATGAGCTCTTTTGGGCGACATGGTATAGTATGAGCTCTTTTGGGCGACATGGTATAGTATGAGCTCTTTTGGGCGACATGGTATAGTATGAGCTCTTTTGGGCGACATGGTATAGTATGAGCTCTTTTGGGCGACATAGTATAGTATGATCATTTTTAAGCGACATACTATAGTATGAGCTCTTTTGGGCGACATGGTATAGTATGAGCTCTTTTGGGCGACATAGTATAGTATGATCATTTTTAAGCGACATACTATAGTATGACCTATTTTGAGCGACATAGTATAGTATGACCTATTTTGGGCGACATAGTATAGTATGACCTATTTTGAGCGACATAGTATAATATGATCATTTTTGGGCGACATAGTATAATATGATCATTTTTAAGCGACATACTATAGTATGACCAATTTTAGCGACATAGTATAGTATGACCTATTTTGGGCGACATAGTATAGTATGACCTATTTTGAGCGACATAGTATAATATGATCATTTTTGGGCGACATAGTATAGTATGACCTTTTTTGGGCGACATAGTATAATATGACCTATTTTGGGCGACATAGTATAATATGACCTATTTTGGGCGACATAGTATAGTATGACCTATTTTGGGCGACATAGTATAGTATGACCTTTTTTGGGCGACATAGTATAATATGACCTATTTTGAGCGACATAGTATAGTATGACCTATTTTGAGCGACATAGTATAGTATGACCTATTTTGAGCGACATAGTATAGTATGACCTATTTTGAGCGACATAGTATAATATGGCCTATTTTGAGTGACATAGTATAGTATGACCTATTTTGAGCGACATAGTATATTATGATCATTTTTGGGCGACATAGTATAGTATGACCTATTTTGGGCGACATACTATAGTATGACCTATTTTGAGCGACATAGTATAATATGATTATTTTTGGGCGACATAGTATAGTATGACCTATTTTGGGCGACATAGTATAGTATGACCTATTTTGAGCGACATAGTATAATATGATCATTTTTGGGCGACATAGTATAATATGATCATTTTTGGGCGACATAGTATAGTATGACCTATTTTGGGCGACATAGTATAGTATGACCTATTTTGAGCGACATAGTATAGTATGACCTATTTTGAGCGACATAGTATAGTATGACCTTTTTTGAGCGACATAGTATAGTATGACCATTTTTGTGCGACATAGTATAGTATGACCTATTTTGAGCGACATAGTATAGTATGACCTATTTTGGGCGACATAGTATAGTATGACCTATTTTGAGCGACATAGTATAGTATGACCTATTTTGAGGGACATAGTATAATATGATCGTTTTTGGGTGACATAGTATAGTATGACCTATTTTGGGCGACATAGTATAGTATGACCTATTTTGAGTGACATAGTATAATATGATAATTTTTGAGCGACATACTATAGTATGACCTATTTTGAGTGACATAGTATAGTATGACCTTTTTTGAGCGACATAGTATAGTATGACCTTTTTTGAGCGACATAGTATAGTATGACCTATTTTGAGCGACATACTATCGTATGACCTTTTTTGGGCGACATACTATAGTATGACCTATTTTGAGTGACATAGTATAGTATGACCTATTTTGGGCGACATACTATAGTATGACCTATTTTGAGTGACATAGTATAGTATGACCTATTTTGAGCGACATAGTATAATATGATCATTTTTGAGCGACATACTATAGTATGACCTATTTTGAGTGACATAGTATAGTATGACCTTTTTTGAGCGACATAGTATAGTATGACCTATTTTGAGTGACATAGTATAATATGATAATTTTTGAGCGACATATTATAGTATGACCTATTTTGAGTGACATAGTATAGTATGACCTTTTTTGAGCGACATAGTATCGTATGACCTTTTTTGAGCGACATAGTATAGTATGACCTATTTTGAGCGACATACTATAGTATGACCTTTTTTGGGCGACATACTATAGTATGACCTATTTTGAGTGACATAGTATAGTATGACCTATTTTGAGCGACATACTATAGTATGACCTTTTTTGGGCGACATACTATAGTATGACCTATTTTGAGTGACATAGTATAGTATGACCTATTTTGGGCGACATAGTATAGTATGACCTATTTTGGGCGACATACTATAGTATGACCTTTTTTGAGCGACATAGTATAGTATGACCTATTTTGAGCGACATACTATAGTATGACCTTTTTTGGGCGACATACTATAGTATGACCTATTTTGAGTGACATAGTATAGTATGACCTATTTTGAGCGACATACTATAGTATGACCTTTTTTGGGCGACATACTATAGTATGACCTATTTTGAGTGACATAGTATAGTATGACCTATTTTGGGCGACATAGTATAGTATGACCTATTTTGGGCGACATACTATCGTATGACCTTTTTTGAGCGACATAGTATAGTATGACCTATTTTGAGCGACATACTATAGTATGACCTTTTTTGGGCGACATAGTATAGTATGACCTTTTTTGGGCGACATACTATAGTATGACCTATTTTGGGCGACATAGAATAGTATGACCTATTTTGAGCGACATAGTATAATATGATCATTTTTGGGCGACATAGTATAGTATGACCTATTTTGGGCGACATACTATAGTATGACCTATTTTGAGTGACATAGTATAATATGGCCTATTTTGAGTGACATAGTATAGTATGACCTATTTTGAGCGACATAGTATATTATGATCATTTTTGGGCGACATAGTATAGTATGACCTATTTTGGGCGACATACTATAGTATGACCTATTTTGGGCGACATACTATAGTATGACCTATTTTGAGCGACATAGTATAATATGATCATTTTTGGGCGACATAGTATAGTATGACCTTTTTTGAGCGACATAGTATAGTATGACCTATTTTGAGCGACATAGTATAGTATGACCTATTTTGAGCGACATAGTATAGTATGACCTATTTTGAGCGACATAGTATAATATGATTATTTTTGGGCGACATAGTATAGTATGACCTTTTTTGAGCGACATAGTATAGTATGACCTATTTTGAGCGACATAGTATAGTATGACCTATTTTGAGCGACATAGTATAGTATGACCTATTTTGAGCGACATAGTATAATATGATTATTTTTGGGCGACATAGTATAGTATGACCTATTTTGGGCGACATAGTATAGTATGACCTATTTTGAGCGACATAGTATAATATGATCATTTTTGGGCGACATAGTATAATATGATCATTTTTGGGCGACATAGTATAGTATGACCTATTTTGGGCGACATAGTATAGTATGACCTATTTTGAGCGACATAGTATAGTATGACCTATTTTGAGCGACATAGTATAGTATGACCTATTTTGGGCGACATAGTATAGTATGACCTATTTTGGGCGACATAGTATAGTATGACCTATTTTGAGCGACATAGTATAGTATGACCTATTTTGGGCGACATAGTATAGTATGACCTATTTTGAGCGACATAGTATAGTATGACCTATTTTGAGGGACATAGTATAATATAATCGTTTTTGGGCGACATAGTATAGTATGACCTATTTTGGGCGACATAGTATAGTATGACCTATTTTGAGTGACATAGTATAGTATGACCTTTTTTGAGCGACATAGTATAGTATGACCTTTTTTGAGCGACATAGTATAGTATGACCTATTTTGAGCGACATACTATAGTATGACCTTTTTTGGGCGACATACTATAGTATGACCTATTTTGAGTGACATAGTATAGTATGACCTATTTTGGGCGACATAGTATAATATGATCATTTTTGGTCGACATAGTATAATATGATCATTTTTGGGCGACATACTATAGTATGACCTATTTTGAGTGACATAGTATAGTATGACCTTTTTTGAGCGACATAGTATAGTATGACCTATTTTGAGTGACATAGTATAATATGATAATTTTTGAGCGACATACTATAGTATGACCTATTTTGAGTGACATAGTATAGTATGACCTTTTTTGAGCGACATAGTATAGTATGACCTTTTTTGAGCGACATAGTATAGTATGACCTATTTTGAGCGACATACTATAGTATGACCTTTTTTGAGTGACATAGTATAGTATGACCTATTTTGAGCGACATAGTATAGTATGACCTATTTTGAGCGACATAGTATAGTATGACCTATTTTGGGCGACATAGTATAGTATGACCTATTTTGGGCGACATAGTATAGTATGACCTATTTTGGGCGACATAGTATAGTATGACCTATTTTGGGCGACATAGTATAGTATGACCTATTTTGGGCGACATAGTATAGTATGACCTATTTTGAGCGACATAGTATAGTATGACCTATTTTGAGCGACATAGTATAGTATGACCTATTTTGGGCGACATAGTATAGTATGATTATTTTTGGGCGACATAGTATAGTTTGACCATTTTTGGGCGACAAATTTATACACATGTTCCTTTTGGTTTTAATCACTTAAGGGAAAATGTGGTTTTACTGTGCAAATAGGCAGAGATATAACATATGCTGATAATCCCGCTGAGAGTCTATCCATCTAACACACAGCTAAAAATAGTGTTAGTATTTGTGCTTTCACGTCTGTGAATGTTCACACTCACAGTGTCAGTGAAAGTGAAACAGCATTGCACTTACTGGAAAGAGACATGGCGTACTGTAAAGACCTCAAGTATAAAAGTGCAAAATACTATATCTCAAAGTTCCATTTTTTCTGTCAGAAAGTTGTTTTATATACTGATATCACAGTTTTTTTCTTTTAACATACATATAAAACTCTTTTCATGCATTCCAAGAATCTCCATTAAACACAGAAAAGGGTGTTGATACAGAAGTCAATAAATATTTTATTGGGAACAAACAGAATCTCTGATTGCATTTCTTGATTCATTTCTCTAAAGGGACTGAGGTTCTGTTTCCTCTGCTGTGACCTCCAGTGTTGTGAGTTTCCACTTTGTTCTGGTGACATGCAGGTGAACTCAGTGAAATCAGTCAGGTGGATTCAACACGTCTGTTTGTAATACAAACAGCATTTATTAAGGATCATTAGTAGTGCTGCAGCTAATGCTAATGATGAATTATTCTTTCATTAATCTGTTGATTATTTATTCTGATTAATTGTGAAAAATGACACTTACTTTTTATCCCTATAAGCCCTTAGGTGGAACCCAGTGGCGTGCACAGGGAGTTAAAATGTGTGTTAACGTGCTCTCATGGAGGCAAAAACATAGTAAACTGCCCTGATGGGGGCTAAAATACTTGCACGAGTTCTCTCTTGGTAGATAAAACTTGCTAAAATGTCTTTTATGGAGGAAAAACAGATGCTCAAGTGCTGCCGTAGTTTGAAATTACACTAACTTGTCTCCTTGAGTTCTAATGATTCACGCTAGCATCATTTCATGGTGCCAAGAAGTTAAACAACAAAGAACAAACTAACCTGAGTCTCATTGTTCAGTTCAAGCTGACATCATGTGTTCATCTAACATATAAAACATCTAAAAATAATTTCTCTTTTGGTTTCTGGTCTTCCAAAAGTCTGTGCACACCACCGACAAACATGTTCAGCTTGGCTTTGTATGTAATAGGCAAATTTCAAAGGCTGGAAACACAGGATTTAGACTGATGGATAAATCATTCATCAGAATAGTTGCTGATTAATTTTCTGTTGATCAGCCAACCAACATATCAGGTTCTAAAGACATAAAACACAATTAATAAAATGTGAAATATGTAGAAACCTAAAGAAAAGAGCTGTAACACTGCCAACAAAAAGCATAAAAACAAAAAGCAGCTAGTGTTCGATTGTCACAAACTTAATAAAACATTAGAGACGTTAAATCATCACATTTGATGCCATGCATTTAACAGTGAAGCCACGGCCAAGGATATTTGTTACAGTTCAAAAACATTTAGCAAACAGTGCAAACAGCGGATTTCACACGTTTTTTTTACTTCAGAGTCTCTCCAGTGTCGTCGACTTTCTTTGGTATTTTTACGTCATCGATGCTTCGTTCCAGCCTCATTTTTAAGAAGTTCGGCCCCTCTGTTTGGCGACAGAGTGGCGGAGGTTTTACTGCAGAATAGTTCTGGAACAAATCCAGCTCCAGTTCCAATATCCACTCAGCAGGAAAACACATGTTGAGGAAATAACTTAAACTAATGTTACTGACAAGTTAAAGGAGCGGTTTACAGTGTGTGTCTTGCTGTAATCATTAGTGGATCCTTCATTAAAAACAACTCTGTCTTCACGTCGACTCTTTGACTCAGAGTTGAGTTTTTCCTCCATCACTGATATTAAAGCACAGTTGAAGCATCTTTTAACATCAGTTGACAGACTGACACTTGAAAATCGTGAACTTGACTCACATGACTCGTGGTCATTAATGATGAGTCCAGTGTTCTGGTTTTAAAGTTAAAAAATAGATGCTTAAATATATACGTCCTCCCTTTTTTCTCTTTGTTATCTTCTTGTTCACATGTGGAACAAACAGCACCGAGGTCAAAGGGCAAAGTCTCCTTCATTAGTCACTCATTGACAAAGTCGCGTCTTGTTTTTTTCATTCCTGTTTTCCAGTGAATAAAAATGAGGATGAATTCTCCTTCTCCCTGAGATATGAGTCAAACACTGAGAATCCTTCAAAGCTTCGTCCTGGTGTTCAGATTCATTCAGATCCACGAGTTCTTCAGGTCACATTGATTCAGTTTCTAAAGCTGCTTTCATGGGTTCCTGTTCAGGCCTGCAAACCAAATTAAGAAAAAAAACAAAAATTCAATCAAACACATTGATATTAATTCATCACTTATCACAATGTTTTTGCCACAATTTTTCCAGAAGGTGACATCCAATATCTAAGATTGTTCTGTGCACATGAAAAAAGCTTTTTTCTCCCAAATTATGTTAACAATTATATTAAATATTTAAAACCTGAGGGAAATAAACCTTTTGTGTGCAAAGAATAATCTGAGATCTTTTATTTCAACTAGTAGTTGCCACAAATCACAGTTACGCACATGAATTCTATTAATTATATTGCTGTATTAAATACAGAAATATATTTACTTACTTCAATTGTTTACTCTTTGGCAGTTCTTCAACGTTGTTTTTCTAGTGAGAAAAAAAGTGAAAAAGTCTCTCCTGAATATCTGACTTATAAAACTATAAAATAGATCCTGACTAAAATGTTCAATTGTTGGATTTAACAACCTACACAAACAAACACTTGAGCTCAAGTTGTTGGGATTGGCAGGAAAGGTGAAAAGTGTGTTCTTGTTGTTTTTACCGATCTACGTCTTCTGTTCCAATTTATAAATCCTGCAGCTCCCAGTAAAGCCACCAACCCCACCGCTCCTCCTACTGCACCACCAGTGATGTTTGTATGATGGTCTGTAACTGGAGAAAAGTCAGTGAATTAAAACAAACAACAACAGCTGAACCGATCATTCATGTAGCATCATATTGTTTGATGAATCTTTGCTGATCAGCTTGAAACTTCACACGTTGACTCCTCAAAATCTGAGATTTAATTTATATTATATCAACACCCGATTAAGATAATGACCTAAGTCATTTTATTTTTAGTCAGAGAATCTTCTATTAATGAATCATGTTGACATAGAATGTCACTAACATTGAAAAATAAAAAATATGATCTTAGACAATTCCTGAACATTCTAGTGTGACTTTATTCAACTTTAAACCTGGATTAAACTGTCCTTTCATTCTATAGTGAAAACTCTAAAGTTAAACTAATGTCAGGTCCCTTTTTCATCACTTTCCCTTCTCTGCCTGTTTTTTGACAGTTTTAATGATTTAACTGAAGGATATTGTTTTTCATCCATTTCTGATTGCATTTGAACAGTTGTTTAATACAGAAAATCTGTCCATCTCATCAGGTTTGAAGTACAAATATAACAGGGTATCATCAGCGTACAGTTTGACATTCATGATGCTGCATTTTAGGATCAACTACCCCAAAAACTGACATTACCTGGAGTTAAATTAAACTAATGTCAGTTTGTCCCTTTTTCCAGGTTCTTCTTTCCTGTTTTTTATTGAACGTAACTCATCAACATCCAATTTGACTTTTAGAAACCTGAGATGTGGAGAATTTACAATGAAGTGATGACACATGTTTAATGATGAAGATCCTGGAACTTACTTTATTTCTGCAGATTTGGCTACAGATTTAATGAATTTATTGATATGCACAGCACTTTATATTAGATTATTATTAAAACTTAGCAAAAGTAGACTAAATTCCTATAAAACATTAGTCTAAAGCCTTTATCACTCATTAGTAGAAACTGATTCTAGAATCATCGTATATATAAATCCTATATATATTTTTGAATGTATTAAATATAATAATTCATTTATTAAATATAATAATACATTAAATATATTAAATTCAGTCTAAATTTCCTATATTGTCTATTGTCCTATAAGACATGAGACAAGAGTTTGATCCTCTAACTCAGGATTAATGTTATTTTACTAGATGTGACAGCAGCATCAAGACATGATTTAGGACAAAACAAATGTAGTTGAGACACTATTTTAATAGGGCTGGGATATATTATTTATCTATAACACACAGAATCTGTGTAAGTATTTCCAGCAGCGACTCGTCCTGATCCTACCTTGAATCCTCAGAACGGTGTTGGTAACCATCGTCTCATTGGCGTCGCTGACCTCACACGTGTACGTCCCGTCGTGCTCTGAAGACACGTCCATCAGCATGAGGTCACCTGACGGGGACACGTCCTTCACCAGCGGCCCCCACCTGTCCGAGGCCGTGAACGGGACGCCGGGTCGGTCCCGCGTCAGGATGACCTTGCTGTGGTTAAACGTCCAGACGACGCCGGGCAGAGGGAGGTCGGAGTCTCCGCAAGAGAGTTTAACTTCAGAGGATGAAACGTTCATCTGGGCTGAGACAAAAGACGAGAATGAGATTCACTATTCTGATTATTGATTGTTATTTCTTCTATCGTAGATATGATGCTGACCTTCTGAGGAGGATGAATACATGTCAAGGTGAAGACTGGAAGAGAAACCTTGTAAATTCAGCAGGTTTTATCTACTCTATCTATCCTGTTGGTATTTATTTAGGGTAAAGTGCCTGTTGGTATTAAGTATTTATTAAGGGTAAAGTGCCTCTCGGTCTCTGGGCAGCAGACTCTCACCCGTCCTGACGCTCGCTCGCCGGCTGCTGCTCTCGGTGCTGATGCTGCAGCTGAAGCTGGAATCATCTGCATCGCCCGAAAGAACCAGGGAACTTGTGATGTCATAAAGCTGCTCCTTGGTGCGTTTCACGTCGGTTGTGATGGGAAAACGCTGGTTGGACCAGCTGACTCTGGGCTCAGGGTAAACGCCGTCCGACCTGCAGGTGACGGTGTCTCCGACCTGCTGAATGTCCACTTTACGGACTGGAGCTAAAACACAAAATACACCATTTTGAACAGATTCCCTTCGCTTCTTTGCCTCTAACTACAAACATAAAGTTGACCTTGAAGCTGCAGGTTTAAGAAAAGTTTTCATTCCAAACTTATACTGAAATCACAAATGAAAATGTAGTTTAAACAGATTTGTATAAAGTTGTAGAGCTGACGAATCAATGCAGACACAAGCTCAGGAAAGAGCAGCAATTATTTCATCACTTTTTATTACGTACAACGGTTAGTTTTCTCTTCTTGAGGTTTTATTACCAATATATATGGTTATCAAATATATATATGTACTATATATATTTACTGTATGTGTGTGCGTGTATCTTAATAGATGTGTGTGGATCATTTAAGGTAGAATAAAGAACACAAAATGAAAACCAATATTCAAATGGTTAAATAATTAATGATTAAGATTCAAAGTTCATCACTATTTAAAGCTGGACAAAGACTTTCTATTGTCGACCTGATTCTGATTATTTTATGAGCTTGTGCATGACGGATTTTAAGCGATTAACACTAGAAAGACCACAATTTTTCTGCCTACCTAGAAGGACCAGAGAGGGGTCATTTGACCCACACAGCTTTTGCCGAGTACACTAATCACTCATTTTGTTATGGTAATGAGGCTGTTAGGGGCAGTGTGTGGGGTGAGGGGGTCACACCTTACAGGTAACAGCCAAGAAAAACAGGGGCAGATAGCTTCTTACGAAGGGCTGTCAGCCTCTGAAATCACCACAGGTAAATAGTAACTGATACAGTATACTGTATATAATACATATAATATTATGAATTAAAGCAATTCACGTTGTGCTTTGATCAAAACAATTCCTAACCTTATCCTGTCAGTTTTTTTTTTTTTTTAACGTGGTGGATTGGCAACAAAATCCTATCACAAGAATCCTAGCAGGACACATTGTGATCAGATCTAAACAAACCCTAACCCTAACCTTTCAGTAAGAAATGTTTTTGAGGGTAAATAATCTTTGAAATCAGAAAAAAAACAAAGACAAAAAACAAACACATGAAATAATTCCGTGTCCCCCAACAGGGAATTTTGGAAAAATCCGTGCCAGTACCACAGATTTCGTGTCACAATGATCCTTGCCAGCTTTCACAGATTTCTAGGAGATCATGTTGCAGACATACCCACGTTTGTCATTGTATGGGGCAATGTTTCCACAATTTCTGCCATGGTCCACACATCCAGGCATGGTTCAACATGGCATCCAAGAATGCATAATGCCTTACTACCATCATATTCTCCTGAAACCATAGAAGGTGTTTTTCTCTGCTTGGAGGTGGAGAGTATGAACATCATGGCAAAAAACAGAGGTCTCTCCTCAATATTGAGGAGGGCTAAGGCATTGACGCTTCTTCCCACACTGCATCTCAAGAGAAAACATCAGAGGGGATGTTGACCAGAATCTGCGGACAAACAGAGCATGGGAATAGCCAGAAAGATGAGGCTGGTGACCAGGACAGAGACAAAATATCTCTGATTTGTTTTTATGTGTGATGTCTGAACGATTATGCCACACGAGGCTATACGTTTTAACAAAATAGCAAGTACAATAAACTGAAATTAAATTATATACATTGAAATTATTTATATAAGGAATATCAGTGATGTGATCTGGCTTGGGTGGGTGGGGCAGGCGGGCTAACGCATCTTGTTGGGTGGGCACATTCCCCCCAAGGCCCGCCCATGGCGGCGGGTATGTGAATGTCCCATGTGACCATAACGAGTCATGTGAGTGCCAATGGTTCAATGAACGTGTGAATGTCATAGCAATAGCAGTTACTTCTGCAAAAACCTTCCACACGAAAACTGGGAAAACAGTTGCTTTTTTATTCATTGTAAATATGTTTTGTTTTGATTTTTTTTAACAATAAATGTCAAGAGTTTTGATCCCAAATTCTCGTTCATCCTGATGATTTACTGCATAAAAATCCACCATATGTTTATAAATCCACCATATGGGCACATACACACACCCACACACATACACACACACACACACACACACACACATACACACACATGCAAAAACACACTAACCTACCTGAGTACTAAAAGCTTGCCTTGGGTTCCCCTCCCCCACACAGGCTCAAGCGACTCTGTGACTCAAGTGACTTCTCTGAGCCGCTAACAGCCACATTTCCACAACAAAAGGAGTGTCCACAGGGGGTCCAAAGGGTCAAATGACCCTCTTGTGGGCTTTTTAGGTAAAAAGGTCAATTGACCCCTCCGTGGTCGTTCTAGTGTTAACCACATGTAATAAACAGCTTCGTAAGGACTGAATGAGCATCACTGTTAAACTTAAAACATTATTGGAATGTACAGTTTTTATTTACTTTTTCTTGTGAATTTACAGGAGGAACGAGGAGTGGTTATCTGCTGCTTGACTTTTATTTACGCAGAATGAATCAGACACTGATATCACTTTACTCCCTGTGAGTAAAACTTTATGAGTCAGGAGTTTGTGCTTTATCTGGAACAAGAAAACAACCTTGAAACTCACTGCACCCACACAGGAGGTGACAAACAACTTGAAGGAACCGCCTTCTGCCATTTCCTGGTTTAATATTCAACTTTAAGGTATTTTTTTTATATAAAATAAGATGCTTTTATGCCCCAAAAGCAGCTATTTAGTCCTGTAGCAGCAATACAGTCGGCCTTCCCACACACTCACTCCGTTTTCCCTCCTGTTGTGACATCACAACAGGAGCCATTTCTCAACAGCTTGTGTTCAGGAACAAGAAAGACTGAAAATTTACACACAAGCACTGTAAATTTATATTTTTCTATACTAATTAAGCTTAAAACTTGTTTCATGCGTTTTTATTTCTGTGTAAACTGAGACTTCTCGTACCATTGACCTTCAGGTTTATGAAGGACTCCTTGTTTCCGTCGATGGTGCTGGTGTAGCACTTGTACCGGCCCTGGTCCGCAACCTCCAGCCCGGTTAGCCGGAGCGAGGCGTTCCCTCTGGGGATCTGGTCCAGGAACAGCGCCGTCCTGCCCCGGTAGCGCAGGTCCTGGTGTCCCGTCTGGTCCCTGCCCTGGTAGAACGAGTGGACCTGGACGGTCCCTGACTGGATCCAGTGGATCACGACCTGAGGACCCTGTGTGAACGTGCACGGCAGGTCGCAGCGTTCCGCAAAGACACAGGACACCGCGTCGTCTGCAGAACACCACGAGGAGAGAAGCTAGTTAGAAATCTGAGTATTGGTCTCCCTGGTTTCCATTTAACTATTTAAGGTCCTACACCAGGGGTCGGCAACCCGAAATGTTGAAAGAGCCAGCAGGCTATGACGCAAATGTTCTGTATATTTTCATTTTTTACAAAGCTCCAGGAGCCACTAGGGCGGCGCTAAAGAGCCCTGACCTGCACACACGCTGCTGTTCAACAGTCTGGGTTCAACCAGACATTTGCAGCTAGAACATTAACAGTAAATTATTGGTTTAATTTTAAAGGATAAATACATTTTTAGGTGCAGTAGCAGTAACAAATAAATAAGCTAATTTTATTTAGAAGTTCCAATGAGTAAATGAGTGTTTAAAAAAACAAACTTAAAGCTACTTTTTATTAGTTTTAGCTCCACTTTCTTTTTTCTGAGGTAAAATATGAGGTGTTGTTGCTCCATGATTGATGATCCAACTGGTTCATACGAGTGTGTGAGAAGATGAATGCAACAGAACCGGCTGTGCAGGTTTTTTCACGTCACCCTGAGATTGTTTTATTTTTCAGTTTCAGTCTGCAGTGAAACATTTACAGACTCGTATCAGTTCAAAGTCTGGACTCCATAAGGTGTCTGTAGCTGATGTGTCTGTGTCTGTGCCCCATGCAACACAGCCCAGGTAAAGGTGGGTCCACTTTGATGAAACTCAACATGAGCTTCTCTTTCACGAAAAGTCATTTCGATGCCAAGAAAACAACTACACATTTCTGAGGAAATCTATCAGACAGTCACAATGAATCACTTGATCCTAGGAAAAAAAAGGGTTAAGTTTAGAAAATTACAAGCAGCAACTTCTGCTATTTTTAAAAGTTTATTCTAATCTCCACTGTGTGAGATCACGTCTTCTGGTATCCTTGCTTCTTATGCTTTTACTTTAAGTGTGAAAGGTGTGTGATTTAGTTTTAAGGAAAGGACCAGACGGGCTCTCACCTCCTCGAGCAGCAGGCGTGAACAGGCAGGTCCAGACCAGCAGAACCACGGCAGATCCGGTCCTGGTCATCGTGATCCTGCTGGTCAACGTTGCCTCTGTGATGGAATAAACAGCTCTGAGTTGAGAAAGTGAGAAGTCGAGGTGGTGTCTGACACCACGGTTTGATTGGTTGAAGCTCAGTCATGTGACTCTAAGACTTTTTTAGAATGCCCTGATATGTGTGTGTGTGTGTGTGTGTCTGTGTCTGTGTTTGTGTGTCTGTGTCTGTGTGTCTGTGTGTGTGTGTGTCTGTGTCTGTGTCTGTGTGTCTGTGTGTGTGTGTGTGTGTGTGTGTGTGTCTGTGTGTGTGTGTGTGTGTGTGTGTGTGTATTAGTATGAAGGTTCTCTCTCTTCACAGCCAGCGTATAAAATCCCAATCATTCGGCCGCTGGCAAAACAACATTCCTGAGCTCTGGCAACGTGAGAGAAGTAATAATCTAATCTAACTGGAGACTCCTCGTGGTTTCAGCAGCGTGTGACTCACCAGCTGGTGGCGCTGACGCCTGATTGTTCACCAGCCATGGTTCCCTCTGTAAAAATGTAATCAAGACAATTTGACCTTATACATTATAGTCCTCATAATCCTCATAATCCTCATAGTCCTCATAATCCTCATAGTCCTCATAATCCTCATAGTCCTCATAATCCTCATAGTCCTCATAGTCCTCATAGTCCTCATAATCCTCATAGTCCTCATAGTCCTCATAATCCTCATAGTCCTCATAGTCCTCATAATCCTCATAGTCCTCATAATCCTCATAGTCCTCATAATCCTCATAGTCCTCATAATCCTCATAGTCCTCATAGTCCTCATAATCCTCATAATCCTCATAGTCCTCATAGTCCTCATAGTCCTCATAATCCTCATAGTCCTCATAGTCCTTGCACTCATCTGTTAATTGTCACACGAATAAATATAATAACTAATCCAATACTAGGTAGAATTATCTTTAATAATCTTATACAATTTTGCTTATTTCATTTTTCTTCCCTATATTTTGGTTCCTTTTAGTCTTGTTTCATGAAAATAAGGTGAAATCCTTTGACTTTTTGTCTCATATGTTGGACATTTCATCTATTTGAACAATACAGCAACTTGAAATAAGAAAAACGACACTGAAACAAGATCATTTAAGATAATTCTACCTAATATTGGAAAATATGTACTAAATCACCCTGGTGAGATTCATGTTTTTCTGCATTCTCATATATTTTAACATCAGCTAATTCATCTTTGAACTCTTATTATTTCTGAACTTTACATTGCAGATAATTTAATAATAAAATAGTTTAATATAATATCAGTAGTAGCTGCAACTAACCACTATTTAGAGATTTATTTAGATTGGAGCTGTTTGTGGGATTATTTAATCGGCTCCTTTATAATCTCCTTTTTAAACATTTACAGAAAATATTCTTCATGTTCTTAATGATCCTCAGTGATTTACAGCATTTTATGGAACAATGATTTAACTTTGAACTTTTATAATATTAATAATTGAAATTTACATTTCAGATAATTTAGATTTTTTTTTCTGATTTGAGTCAGTTTGAGTTATTAATTAAGCATTTTGTATTTATAGTAGATTTCTTTTATTCCGTATTCTAACTATTTAACAGTTAGATTCTGACTCGTCTCCTCACATGTTGTAGATTTATTCTGATTCCAGGTTTAAGTCCAATAACTTTGTGTTTGTACAGATATTCCACATTTATCATCATTTACAGCAGGAGAACAGATAAACAGACCTTGGTCTTAAATGGTTACGAACATATAAACGGGTGATTTTATAGAAAGATTCCAACAATGAATTTGTCTATAAAGACTAAAGTGTTTTTTGTACCAGGTTGTGAACGTGTTTATTTCTGCTGTAACTGTAGCTGAGGATTAACTCACTTCTTTATTAGTTTTCTTGTGCAACATTTGAGTTTTTAGCCGTGAATCAGATGTTTTAATAGTATTAATAAATAACCACATTTCTAAAGAACTGGCTTTGACGTCCAACTGCTGGAAACGTAAAATCACATTTGTGAGGAAACGATGAATCACTTTATCCTAGGGAAACTTCAGCTATTTTAAAAGTATATTCTAATCTCCACTGTGTGAAATCTGCATCTGAAACAGCCGTCGGATGAATGTAAAATTACAATACATGCATATATATATATATATATATATATATATAAAAATGGGATGTTATTGAAGCTGCTTGATTTTTGTTTCACATAAAAAACAGACACCGACTCATTGTCTTGTTTCTTTAATAACATCACGTCATATTAATATTATTATAATACATTTGTGAAGAAATCCAAGTATGTTTTAGAGACATGTGACGTGTGGTTACAGCAAAGGAGGAGAAACAGCTGCAGATTTTACACTTTAACCTCTTTTCCATCATGAGTCAGTTTTCATGATCGATGCCATGAGGCTTTGACCTGTGTGAGGTCACAGCAGCACGCAGCACGAGTCTGGCCTTTTTTAGTTCGTGGGAACATCGTCCAGATAAAAGGAAAAAAACATTGAATCCACACAGGCTTCGTTCTGCAGCTTTTTGCTTCTCACGTTCCTCAAATGCTCCTTTTTTTGCTTCTCCAGGTATCACACATCAGTCTTTTCTCTTCATACTCGTTTCCTCTTCAGACGCATCAATAAGTTAAAGACGTTTGCAGCCTCCTGCTCGTCCTAGTGCACATGAAACACCACCAGGTCCAGGTCCAGGTCCAGGTCCAGGTCCTGGGAGGAAGAAGGTTCTTGTGGTGGAAAAAAAAGCCACGAAACTCAGCAGGAAATGATAGAAATAAAACAGGCGTGGGTCAGAACCCTCGTCACCACGTGAAGCGTTTTTTCTGCTTAAGTTTAGGAGACGCAGCATCAGTCCAGGGGAGGAAAAGAAAGAAACAGCTGGTTTGCTGAATTAGTGATGTGAGCTTGTGGACGCGTGTGCGTGTTTGTTCCTGCTGGGTTCTGCTGGGTTCTGCTGGGTTCTGCTGGGTTCTGCTGGGTTCTGCTGGTTCCTCTCAGGTTACCGGACCGCTGGCTCCGCCCGGCTCGGACGCCTGGACGCCGCCGGCCGGGCGTGTTCCCTCCATCACGGCCGGGTCTGGAAGACCAAACACAAAGCAACAGGAGGATGAATGTTGCTGTGTCAGTGTGATTCACTGAGACTCAGCGTCTTCCTGCTAAAACGAGGATTAAACGAAATAATTTGACTTTATTCTACATAAATATTTAGTAGTTGACACATCAAGTCAACGCTTTAAAATCCAGTGATAAACGTTCAGGTCTCTATGAATGTTCATGTTGGGTTCATGTCACGTTTTAAAGTCCAGTGACGTGACTTTGTGATGAATGAAAATCACTTTAACAACAAATATTATTAATGAGGCTCTTCTCTGATTGGTTGTTGGTGACGTCACAACTTCACAGACGTCCTGGGGGCTGTGTGTGTGTGTGTGTGTGTGTGTGTGTGTGTGTGTGTGTGTGTGTGTGTGTGTGTGTGTGTGTGTGTTATAGTGTATGTGTGTGTGTGTGTGTGTGTGTGTGTTATAGTGTATGTGTGTGTGTGTGTGTGTGTGTGTGTGTGTGTGTGTGTGTGTTTTCCTGTCTGACCTTTAGCTAATCTCAGCTCTCTCATCTCCTCTGGGTCGTTGCTGAGCTTCATCGTATTTGCTGAAAACAGAAACATGATGATTACAACTACAATTACTTAGTTTTTTAGTTTATTTCTACATATTTAACTTGAATACAATTTAAACCTTTAACAAATTTAACATTCAGACAATGAACCAAACCAAATATTTGACTCACCTGCACATTTATTAGATCATAAATACTTTTATCTAATTACTTAAGTTAACTTATCTGGTCAGTACATTTTAGAATTACTTGAATAACATCAGAATGATTTAATAGCACATTTAAAACCACATAAAACATGCTTAATAAGCTACTGTTGCTGTCAGAATATTTTCTGTACACATTCAGTACTTATAGTATTACCATTAGTACAGTACATATAACAGGTCATTAGAAGTATTAATACTTAATTACTACTCTTCACCTCTGGACTTGAGGCAGGCCAACATGGCCGCCAGCGCCAGCACCAGGACGCCGATCACCAGACCCACGATCCACCAATAGGACGCGTTCTCTGACGAGCTCCTCTCGTTCACTGCACACAGCAGGAAACACGTCAACAGATTCCTGCACTTCTGTTCATGTCTGAACGTCCAGTTTGTCCGAGCAAGAGGATTTTTTATGATATCATAACTTAGTTAAGTTAGTTTCATCCCTCGTTACTTGTTAATTGCAGATTTAAAACGTGAAAACAGACTTTTTAACCAATCAGGCTGTTTTTCATTAGTGTGGGATAATTAATGGATATAATTATCATCAGTTAAGTCACTAACAATCATATTATGTTCATGTATTCACCAAAACTTTTGATAAAAAATATGAGATGAAGAATAAATTTGAGATTTTAAGAAAATAGGAGAAAAAAAAGTTTATAAAAAATGTTGTGGTAATTAGATCACACAATAGAAATATGAGATGAAAAGTGAAATAATTTATCCTTGTTTTCTCACTGCCATCCACGTTTAAGAATAATAAATATAATATTATCTGCATTTGTTAAAGATTTTTTGTGTTTTGACAAAGGTTAGAAAAACATGGGGAATTATTTTAATAGGTTATTTTACATTATAATGTAAATTAAATTAACTATTTTTTGTTGATATTTATTATTCAGTATTTGTCAGACGTAGTCAGCACTTGTTTATTAAAGATTCTTTATATTTAGAGAAGTCAAGCTTTTAACATTCTGACCAGACGATGGCGCCGTTTGTTTGTTTCTTCGTGCAGGATGTTTGCATTATGTGTTGGTTCAGTTCATTAAAGGTTTTATATTCATCAAACATCCACTTTAGGGCCTGGAATTAGATTTGTTTCCTCTTTAAATCACATTTTCTCATCACAGTGTTTGCAAAACATGGATCTAAATATAAATGACAGTAGTTTAAGTTAACTACAGGTGATTTAAAGTTTGGAGTTTGCATTATGGAATAATGGAGGGCAGCTACAGTGCATCCTAAAGGGACTCTAGACATGCTGTATGTTACACATGTGGACACTTCAACATGCTTTTATCTGCCAGAGGCCACTTCAACACACATTCACGCTGCGCAGGGGGCACGTTACCTGTGCAGGCCGCTGCAATGGAACGAAGGGACAGTTCAATCCAGGTTACAGGTTGTTTAAAGTCACAGTAAAATGTTCAGAAATTGTGTTTCTTTATTCTAACAGGACGATGAATCTAGCAACAACGTCAGTGTCGGGGGTCGAGGTTGGGGGTCGTGACCTCACCTGGCGAGGACAGGTCGATGGTGACGTCGCTGCGCTCCGTGTGCGTGTTGTAGGGCACGGAGAACACGCACGTGTAGCTGCCCGAGTGGCCCGAGCTGTCCGGGTCCATGAGGCGCAGCGAGCCGTCGCCGAACGGCACCCGGAAGGCGTCCAGCTCCACGTGGCTGGACCACGGCGGCGAGGACAGGCTGAGGCCGGAGCGGCTGTCGTAGGTCAGGATGTGGGCGGGGCTACGGCCGTCCGTGAAGTTCCAGGTGAGCGACGGGTTGTTCAGGTAGGGCGGCGCGTAGCAGGGGATGGTCAGATCACGTCTCTCTGTTCCCCGGATGGCTGCAGACAGACGCAGGTTTAGATTTACACTTTACTTTATTATGTCCAAATTTATTTAGATAACTCTATATTTATTAAACTGATGCTTTAAACTCTACTTATTTTATATATATATCATTTATCTTTCCAGTAGTTGCAGCATAATTATTTTAATAGATTTTAGAGTAGAGTTACGAAAATCAGAAAATTGTGAATATAAATGCAGCATTGTGATAATATCAGCTATAGACTATCAATAATCACTATTAGTGATAATATAGTCTATAGCTGATATTATCATCAATAGTGATTATTGATAGTCTATAGCTGATATTATCATCAATAGTGATTATTGATAGTCTATAGCTGATATTATCAATAATAGTGATTATTGATAGTCTATAGCTGATATTATCAATAATAGTGATTATTGATAGTCTATAGCTGACATTATCAATAATAGTGATTATTGATAGTCTATAGCTGATATTATCATCAATAATAGTGATTATTGATAGTCTATAGCTGATATTATCAATAATAGTGATTATTGATAGTCTATAGCTGATATTATCATCATCAATAGTGATTATTGATAGTCTATAGCTGATATTATCAATAATAGTGATTATTGATAGTCTATAGCTGATATTATCATCAATAGTGATTATTGATAGTCTATAGCTGATATTATCATCAATAATAGTGATTATTGATAGTCTATAGCTGATATTATCAATAATAGTGATTATTGATAGTCTATAGCTGATATTATCATCATCAATAGTGATTATTGATAGTCTATAGCTGATATTATCAATAATAGTGATTATTGATAGTCTATAGCTGATATTATCATCATCAATAGTGATTACTGATAGTCTATAGCTGATATTATCATCAATAGTGATTATTGATAGTCTATAGCTGATATTATCAATAATAGTGATTATTGATAGGCTATAGCTGATATTATCAATAATAGTGATTATTGATAGTCTATAGCTGATATTATCAATAATAGTGATTATTGATAGTCTATAGCTGATATTATCAATAATAGTGATTATTGATAGTCTATAGCTGATATTATCATCAATAGTGATTATTGATAGTCTATAGCTGATATTATCATCAATAATAGTGATTATTGATAGTCTATAGCTGATATTATCATCAATAGTGATTATTGATAGTCTATAGCTGATATTATCAATAATAGTGATTATTGATAGTCTATAGCTGATATTATCAATAATAGTGATTATTGATAGTCTATAGCTGATATTATCAATAATAGTGATTATTGATAGTCTATAGCTGATATTATCATCAATAGTGATTATTGATAGTCTATAGCTGATATTATCATCAATAGTGATTATTGATAGTCTATAACTGATATTATCAATAATAGTGAATATTGATAGTCTATAGCTGATATTATCATCAATAGTGATTATTGATAGTCTATAGCTGATATTATCATCAATAGTGATTATTGATAGTCTATAGATGATATTATCATCAATAGTGATTATTGATAGTCTATAGCTGATATTATCATCAATAGTGATTATTGATCGTCTATAGCTTCTATATTTTCTCACATATCACACCAGATCGCTGTATTTAAACTTGGAGGATGATTCTTTCTTGAACTGAAACGTCCCTGCAGACTATGAATCATTTTATAGCTGATGATAAACTCGCTCCAGGCCTCGTCACCTCTCTCCCTCAGCGAGGCGGTCCAGGCCGGGCCCCCGTACGGCGTGGTGACTTTACAGATGTAGATGAGGCCTGGCTGTCCGTTCAGCATCCGGAGGCGGCTGTCCACCGTGTACAGGCCCTGTTTGTCGGCCACCATGCGCGTGATTGGCCGGAGGTCCTCAAAGGTGGGCGGTTCCGTGGCCCAGGTGACGCGAGGAGCCGGGTAGACGTTCCTCACCACGCACTTCATCTCCTCGAAGCCGCTCAGCCTCGACATCTCCACGGAGAGGCCCTGGATGGGTGCTGCACACACACACACACACACACACACACACACACACACACACACACACACACACACACACAGTGTTTCCCAGCAGCACTGTTGATAGACTCTAAAGGCCAGTGCTGGATATAGCTGGATGACTTCATCCTGATTATGTTGAAGCTCCAGAAACACAACACAGAACACTGTTACACACTGGTATAAAAATTAAATCATATTTAAACAAAATATAGTGGTTTTGTTGTTAGTCCAGTATTTAATCAAATCATTTAGGTTTTCATATTCCACTGTCCACTGTTTAATAATGGAGTTATTTAAGTTATTACACAAAAAAAATATTAAAAATATAAAAGAAAATATGAGATAAAAAGAACATTAGGGTGATGAAAATTAAAACATTTGAGGTAAAAATAAAAAAATGGGATAAATTAAAGAAATAAATAGATAAAATAAAAAAATAAAAATAATATAAGATAAAATAGTAACATGAGAAGAAAAGTAAAACAGATAAAAAAAAAGAAAATATTAAATGAAGATAAAATTAAAAAAAATAAAAAAAATTAGGAAAAGTAAAAAAAAAGGAAATAGATTAAAAAAAGAAAATAATTGAGATAAAATACACAAGAAAAAAAATTTAAAATGTGAATAAACAAAAATAAATACGAGATAAAAAGTAAAAGATAAATACATAAAAAGCTCACCTTCCACCTTCAGCATGACCTTGGCGCTGTGTTCTCCCTTCGAGGTTCTCACCTGGCACCTGTAGGTGCCGCGGTCCTTGAGGCCACACCCCCTGAGGATCAGCGTGGCGTTCCCACGCGAGATCAGGTGCGGGAAAATGGCGGCGCGTCCGGCCAGGTGCTCGTGCTCAAAGTGCTCCTCGCTGCTGTCGTCTTCGTCTCTGTCGTCGTCATCGTGGTCGTCGTCGTGTTCTTTGTCATCATCATCGTCGTCGTCGTCAGGTTCTTGTTCCCCTCGTCCTCTTTCTCGGTCGCCGTCGTCCCGCTGGAACTTGTACACCACCACGTCCTGTTTGAACCACTGGATGCTCTCGTGGCCGCCGGGCTGGAAGCTGCAGGGCAGGACGCACTCCTCCGACACGAAGCAGGTCACCGTGACGTCTGAAACACGAAGCAGCGGTTTTCACTCGTACGATAAAAAAAAGTAATAGTATGCACATTTCGACGTGTGTGTTATAGTTTTTGAAGTTTAAGATACAGACAACTAGATAGAAGTTTAAATTAGGATTTAATCTAAATATGTAGAGGATGATTACATTAATTCAGTGGTTCTCAAATAGTGAGGCTCCATCGGGGGTGTTTGACCTCTAGGAACATGCTTTTATATTTTTTTATTTATATATATATTTTTTGTCTGTCCTAGAATAAAGTGCAGTTGCACCTCCACTCCATTAGGGGGCAGCAGAGTGTTCACAGGGAGCATACAGCACAGAGTATGAGTATGAAGTGTAGACACCAAGTGACACCATGAAAACATATTTAACAGGGATGAGAAGACAGGCGGAGAGAGACGGAGATAAAGAGACAAACGAAAGTCTCCCAAAGCTAAGACGAGGAAATATGACGAAGCGTCTGTAGCGCTTGGTTCACTGTGAAAGACCGGTGTGTTACTGAGTCTGAAATGTTGGAGACAGAGACATTAAAGACATTACACCACAATCACTGATAAGACCATTTATGTAGTTTTATTTTTCAGTATCATATGGTTTGACATGGTCAGTCAGAAAATGTTTAATTAAGGATTTAATTTATTTTTAATTTCAGATGCACTTTAAATCTTTTATGTTAGTTAATAAAGCTATTCTTTGTTGTAAGTTGGTCCATATTTCTTTATTTTTTATTCTCTTATACGTTAATAAGGACACAGTGTTATGCAGAGGTACTTAGAACAATTTATAGACTAATGATTCTATTTATAGTCACGGGGGGATGTTTTCTTCTTCAGGACACAACTGAAAATAATAATTCTACTCACATTACTTTTCACCCCTGAACATATGATAGGTTTTTTGTGTTTTCTGACTATAAATATTAGACAGATTATTCAATAATAATACAAAAAATTATTTAAATATTTTGAGTGTATGAACGTATTGTTAAATATTGATATGTATTGAATTAAAGAGGAAAAATCTAAGATAAAACCAACTGCCATGTTTTCAGTGTTGAATAGTTTGTGGTAATTTGATCAGAAACAAAGTTTAATTAAGTGAGAATGGAACAAAGCGACAAGACGTAAGAGGATATCTGAGATTATATTTCAGTCGGGTAAATCCACAGGATAAAAACGTAATTGATGTGCAGGTTTCTGAGCTTTTTTTACGGTCCGGGTGGACCAGTTTTAACAGAGCGAGACGACAAAGCTGCAAACTGAAGCCTCAGGTTTCACAAAGGAGCGACCGAGGCGGATCAGATATTAACGTCATGTTTGGTGTTTCCTCTCCTGGGTTCAGGTTGTGAAGCTGCCTGCAGGTGTTTCAACATCTGCTTCATTACTCTAGACAAGCTGTGACTGGAAGCTGAAACCAGATGAGTGATGAAACCACAGCTGGAGACACCATGATGTAACGTTCAAACACGTTTCGTTGAAAAGAAGGCGAGTCAACATGTGAAATTATACTCATATTTAAAGCTAAACACATGCAATACAATTAATACATTTCAGAAAATGCTTCAAATAAAGGTAATAACCTAATAAAAATATTTTTTTGTTTCTATATTAGTCAAGAATCAGGATGCTCTAAAATGACATTACCTGTAGTTAAATACATTTTTAGTTTTTTTATTGAACGTAACTCATCTCCAACTTTTTGAAAACTGCGATGTGGTGAATTTTCAATAAAGTGATGACTGACATCACATCTGCATTTAACTGCAGGGAATTAGTTTCCCTCCAGTTGCTGATTGCATTTGAACAGTTGTTTAATACAGAAAATGTGTCCAGCTCATCAGGTTTGAAGGACAAATATAACAGGATATCATCAGCGTACAGTTTGACATTCATGATGCTGCATTGTTGTAGCATCAACTGCCCCCAAAAAGTAAATTGTCCATTGTCCTATAGGACAAAAAGACTCTGATCCTTTAACTCAGGAATTAAGGGGATTTTACGAGACGTGGAAGCATCATCAAGACATGATTTAGGACAAAAAACTCACTTTGTTAAAAAGAAAAGGTGATGATTGACCAACATATCGGGAAAAAAAGGTAATTTTTCTTCATTCACATCCACAAACTCCCTTTATTGCCTCACATCAGGGCGTTGGTGCTTATTCATCTCTGCAGTGATGAACACGAGGAAATCAAACCTTATTTTTTTAACTTCACTACATCTATTTGTCGCTTTACTAATTACTTCAGATGCAGAATCTGCTTGTTAATTGATATGATAAAAAAACATCTGCAATGAATATATTATGGTGCACGATTGATGTTTTATCTAATTATCCACAAACTTGTTTCACAATAATCTACAACAATGAAATAATTATTGATAAAAGAAAACAGAATATTAATATACACTTTAAAAGAAGTTGCATGACAATGACTCTTTATACTTTATATAAATTTAGTTTATAATACTTCTCCTTTTTAAGAGACTTAAACCAGTTCTTTAGGCTTAACCCACATGACATTTTTGACATTTTTCCTCTCTGTACTTTCTTTTCATTTATTATTCACAAAATGAATGAGACATTAACTATAATATTATATTATATATTAGAGACATTCTTGATGTAAAGATTCCATAAAAGTAATAACTGTACTTGAGACTTTTACAGCAGCAGGAAACGTCTCCACCAGCTGTTGCCTATAAAAAACACCTGCTGTGACATCACTGGAGGGGGCGTGGCCTGAGTTGAACACACACCTGACAGATTGACCTTAAACCTCCCGGTAGAAGTTCCGCCCCTGATGTGAATTCCTGAAATGACGGAAATCTTTGAACCTCGGGTTTCATTTCCTCTCCAGCACTTTTCTTTTGGTTTTGTGCCAAAAAAAACGGACGTCACAGGCGTATTTATTCAGTCTCTCTGAGGGTGTGTGTGTGTGTGTGTGTGTGTGTGTGTGTGTGTGTGTGTGTGTGTGTGACTGGAGGATTAATGGTTATTTTATCACCTGAGTGTTTCTTTCAGCACCACCCCCCTCGCTGACAGCTTTATGATTAACATTCTGTTCTGTAGGATCACGCCTTCCCCTCTCATTTCCTCCTAGTAAATCACAGCGGAATCCACCACCTGACCCTGAATCTACCACCTGACCCTGAATCCACCACCTGACCCTGAATCTACCACCTGACCCTGAATCCACCACCTGACCCTGAATCCACCACCTGACCCTGAATCCACCACCTGACCCTGAATCCACCACCTGACCCTCGATCCACCACCCGACCCTGAATCCACCACCTGACCCTGAATCCACCACCTGACCCGGTCTCAGACCCCCCTGGTTTGCTCAGTAAATACTCGGCTTGTTCAGGGCAGCGTCGATGTTAAAAGCAAACACTCTCAGTGGATTTTTAACTGTGTGACTCAGTGAAGGAGCGATAGGACAATCTTAATGGTTTCATGGATTTAACCACTTAACCACAGCCCTGATTTATTTATTTTTTTAATTTTATGTCCTTGAATGACCTAAACCTGCTTGAGGCGACTGGTGTTTAAACTTTGATGCATCATCTTCCCCCTGGCAGCTCCACATTTATGGTTTGTGGTCTGTTCTGACTGCAGGAATATTCAGGATATGGAATATTTTCATATCCCTGCACAGCACAAGCCCAATGCTTGAAGACCCTGCACTAAAGTGCCTCTTTAGTGGAGAAGATGCTTCATCGGCCTTTTTCCCCCTTTTCCAGCCCTGTCCTTCATAAAAGTCCGTGACTCTAAGTGTCTCCAGGTTTCTGAACATCTGTGTCCAGTTGTGTCCTGAATTTCTCACCATCTGAGCCGGAATGTTCCGTATTATAAGCAGGAATGTAGAGAAGCCCGGATCAGGAGGATCCTGGTTTCCATTAGGCCGACCCCGGATACACGTCCGGTCTCTGGAGCCTGACTCAGGCGTTTGGAGTGTTAACGTTGAAGTGAAGCAACCATCACCACCAGGTGTTGACTTTCCACGTCCAACACCCCCATCCTTCTGAAGCTAATCTTATTCTTCTTTATTCTCTCTGCAGCAGCTCCAGAGGGAAATCTCTGCTCTGCTACATGTTCCGTTATGTTCACCAGCTCGTCTGCAGCTATTTGGTTTTTACGGCTTTTTACAGCGTTTTACGGCTTTTTACAGCGTTGAAGTTTCCATCAACGTCTATTGACGCATTTCAACGTAACCACTTAAATTCTATTTTTCAGTTTCCCTGCTCTACATTTGTTCATAAAATGCTGTAAATCACTGAGGATCATTAAGAACATGAAGAATATTTTCTGTAATGTTTAAAAGGAGATTATAAAGGAGCCAATTAAATAATCCCACAAACAGCTCCAATCTAAATAAATCTCTAAATAGTGGTTAGTTGCAGCTACTACTGATATTATATTAAACTATTTTATTATTGTATTGATGATGAATATCATTTATACAATAATGAATATTATGGTGACATAAACGTTAAACCTTAAGAAAAAAAGGTAATGAGCTGCTGAATTATTTATTCACCTATTTTTGAATTAATGTAGTTTCTGCTGTCGGGAGGTTTTAGGATTTTAACTGTTTAAGTCAACATGTAAAATGTGTTGGACAAGTTCAGATCAGCTGTTTTTTTTAATGAAACTTGCTCAACATGAGCTGACGTGACAAAACTATCAGAACTTTCTGACGCAAGGTTCCATAAGCTGTAAATAGAAACAGCTGTATAAAGTACATGTTAGTACAAGTTTCAAACACCTGTTTCCTATCTTCTTAGTGTTTTGTCTATGAATCAGTTGTGAAACTGAGGTTTCCTGGTGGCAGATTTTCCTCTAATGCTCCTTTTTTATTTATTTTTTCCTCTTCTCTCTGAGGTCGTGGTTGGAGAATATTTCTACTCTGAGTTCATACCTGACGTCAGGAGTTTTAATTTAAGGCTGACTCATCAGGAACACTTTTTTTGTGCTTTGCTGATGCAAACCCAGAAGACTCTGCAGCTTTAAGACACTCAGATCTTTTTTCTTTTTTGCAGCAGCAGATTCAGTTTCTTTCAGTTTGGACAAAGAGGCGTTTGTGTCTTACCTGGCGTTTTGTCCTGCGTGGCAAAGCTGATCCAGAGGAGGAAACAGGCCCAGGTGTGTATCGCTGACATGATTTCCTTTCAGCTACGTGCATTAAACACACCGACACACACACACACACACACACACACACACACACACTCTCTCTGTCCTCAGTCCATGTTGCTGCTGCTGCTGCTGATTTCAGACCAGCAGATTATTTTTCCTTTTTCTTCTCCCTCTATGGCAGGTTTTTCCTTTGGATCTCTCTGGGTGGTTTGACACACACACACACACACACACACACATACACAGGCGAGAAAAAGGCAGATAAAAGTGTAATTAGAGACATTCTTGATGAAAAGGACACAGCAACACACGCGCTGTAAAACATGACGGAACATGTGCAGCTTTTATTCTGAGCAGAAGTTCAGGTTTGATCCTGAAGGATTTGTTCTCCCACCACCTTCCTCGCTGTGGGTAAACTAAATGAGGAGCGTGGATCTGCAGCTGGAGGCCTGCAGCCTCTAATCCAGCGGCGTTTCTTGTCTTATCCTCGTCTTCTCGCTGTGTTTTTATCTCCCCGGCGTGGCCCTGATAAGCCAGGAGGCGTGAAGAAAGGAGGATAAGTCCCGTTCACGCACAATAAAATAAAAACCTTCGCGATTATCTCGACATTATCTCCACGCTCCAAAACAAACACACTGGGTGAACTTGGTACTGTGCATTAAAAAAAAACAGGCGGGAATGCGACGATGTTTCCTATAAGATTAAATAGGTCTTTGAGGTTCAAACACTAAAACCCCAGGTTTAGTTTTCGGTTTCCTTTTATATCGACTAGTTCTCAGATTTGTCCACCTACATATTAAGAGTTAAAAAACTAGACAAATATCTGGAATATCTCTACAACACAAAGGTTATTGGACTTAAACCTGGAATCAGAATAAATCTACAACATGTGAGGAGACGACAGAAGAGTCAGAATCTGTTTATGCTGATGATGCACAGCAAAAAAAAATCTAAAAATGTGTTTAACTGCAGATAAAATACTTTATTTAGTGTTGGAGCTCAGGTTTAACATGGGATTTATCAATGAAACTTTACCTTGTTCTGAATTCTTCAATAAATTGATATAAAACAAGTTAGTAAAATATTATGGTGACATACACGTCACATCAGGTTCTGAAGCCTAAATAATCATGTTAATTGATTTAATAATTGAGCTGAATAATGAGAATTAATATCAATATAATTAAGTCAATATGCTAAATGTGTTGGACAAGTTCTGATGTGAAGATTTACTCTGATCAGCTGTTTCTGCTGTTTTTTTTTATATTCATAAAACTTGCTTAAAATGAACTGACGAGAATAAACTAGAAGAACTTTGTGATGCATACGTTTCATACGTTTTTTTTAATTCAATGGAAGCAGCTGTATAAAGTCACGTCAAATGGAAAACTCAAAAATACTAAAGTACTTAGTTAATTTCCAGTAACAAATACTTTATTTCTCAGGTTTACCATGTGATTTATCAATAAAACTCAATCCTGTATCAGGAGGTTTTAGACTTCTAACAGGTTAAGGACGTTTTACGAGAGCAAAAAAACGGGAATAAAGTGCGTGGTGTCGTGATCAGACTCAGCTGCCGTGACGTCGCTCAGACGTCAGACGTCCTCGTGCGTTTTCCTGCATTAAAACTCAGGAGTTTCATCCGTTTCTCCGCTTCTTCCAGGCGGCTGCATGCAGGGCAGCGCTCGGATTTATCCCAGAAAAAAAAAGCAGCAACGGCTGAGCGAGCGTGACCGAAGCAAGAGGCGGGTTTCCTGCAGAAAAAAGAGGAGCCACTTCTTCCTAAATGTTCCATATCAGAGAAGACAGATGGCATTTCATGATTATGAGAAAAACCCAGTGAAGCCGCCACAGCCTCCGTAATATTCTGTTGGTAGAGGATGTGAATTATCTCCTTAGTGACATCACAACTTCAGATGAAACACAGGAGAAGTGAAAATAGCAGGAAATGATCAGGTAAAGACTCAGAAACAGACTGTTCTGCTTTAACGTCCAAACCTCGCAATAATTTCTGTTACTGAGCTGGAGTAAAAGCGTCATAATGATAATAAGCAGCTGAGTTTTAGTTTGGTTGGTTCTGCTGCTGTTCCTCCTCCCCTGGTCCCGTACTTTATAACAGACCTTTAAAAAAGCTGATTCATGACACCAAATGAAACTAAAACCTAGTGAATGTTCCAGGTCTTGTGATAAAATTAACTTAATGTGCTTTTAGTTAAAAAACATGCAGCAATAATTCATTGCATTGCAATTAAATAGTGTATTAATGCACAATCAACAGCTCCTAAACTATTGATTTAGATTGAAATTTAACAGCAGCAACAAGCAAAAAGGAATATAAATAATTAAAAACACGTTACACTGTGTTGCTGCTAAAACCAATAAAAATACAGCTCAAACTGGTCTTAAACTATCCATCCATCCATCCATTTTCTATCCCGCTTATTCCCTTTCGGGGTCGCAGGGGTCTGCTGGAGCCTATCCCAGCGCATTTTATGGCGAGAGGCAGGGGGATACACCCCAGATGGTCGCCAGCCAATCGTGGGGCACACACACCATTCACACACCATTCACTCTCACACTCACACCTATGGGCAATTTAGAGTTTACCAATTAACCTGAGCATGTTTTTTGTATTGTGGGAGGAAACCGGAGTACCCGGTGAAAACCCACGCAGACACGGGGAGAACATGCAAACTCCACACAGAAAGGCCCCAGACCCAGGCCCAAGGCGGGTCTTGAACCTGCGACCTTCTTGCTGTGAGGCAACAGTGCTACCCACTGCTCCACCGTGTCGCCCATTTATATATATATATATATATATATATATATATATATATATATATATATATATATATATATATATATATATATATATATATATATATATATATATATATATATATATATATATATATATATATATATATATATACATATGATATTAATAGACTTTCCCATGAACTGTCAATGACTCACACACAACTGAACCTAAGAAGCATCAATTACTATTATTTGCACAATTTATTAAAGCAGACGCTCATTTTCTCAGGATATTTCATATACATATTCACTAAATATTATTTCTAGATTTAAGGTATTTCATCAGACAGAACAGACCCCTGTGATGTCTACATTCCCTGTTGGCGTATTAATTAGCCATTTATGGCCGTGTCCTCAGGTGTCCTCAGGTGACCCTCAGCTTATCTCACACCTACAGTTCAGCCCTTTTAAAGCAGCAAACTATTACAACTTTTCAGATTTGATTCATAAGACGCGTCCCGTGTCTGACGCAGGGAAACCGTCACATTCTTCATCGCTGACAGCTTCAAACAACTTATGTAATATATTCAGAGTGTGAGCAGCAGCTCAGTCTGGTTGTGTTGGTAGAAGACTTAAACTGTGAAACTTACAGATATTACAGCTAAGTCAAACTGATTCTGTGATTTCAGTAAAAAAAAAAAAAGCAGTGTCACAGTTTGAGGACGTGCTGAGAAAACACAGCAAATATATATATATATATATTTAAAAAAAGAAGAATAAAAAAAGAAGCTGCTGAGACTTACTGTACAGATGATTCACATGGGATGAAGTTCAGAAGAGGAAGGTGTGAGGATCCGACGTCGCTGCCTCCCGAGTCTGAGTGTGTGTGAGCACGACTGGATCAACAGGTTATTTAGAGAATAGGCTCCACACACACACACACACACACACACACACACACACACGTTTCACAGAACACTGCAGCAACAGTAAGGTCGGTCCACACGCGCACACACACAGACACACACCCTCTGAATGGGCGGAGCTTAGTCGTGATTAGCATGGTCACACACACACTCACACACACACATGACACACACACGACCCTCCATAGGACGGAGTGTTTCCTGTATGTATAAATAAAATATTCCTGTGAGGTTTGTGATGAAATGTCAGTGGAGTTTTCTTTCAAAGAGCAAAAGCTGTGCTATGTTCAGCATGTGTGGTGGGAGGGGGGGGACTCACTGACACACACACACACACACACACACACACACACACTTACTCACACACTCACACAAGAACAGAAAAATACTGAAGTCCTGACTTGCAGCTCGTTTCTGACTTTACGGTAAAAATGAGCATCACCAGTCCAGTAGGAGCTTTCCCCTCTTATCTGTCTGTTCCATGTGAGTCATCACCAAGTCACGGTTTAGTCATTATACACGGTTCACTCCCGTTAAAAAGAAGAGTAAAGGCTGGGAAGTTGTCCCCGTACCTTGTTCCCCTTTATTTTATTTTATTTTTTAGAAAAAACCCTGTATTATTAGCAGTAAAACCTGAGTCTGACCTTTCAGCCTCTCACAGGTAATAATGATGAAGTCTTAAGGTGGATCCTGCATTAATTAGCTTATCAGGACATGAGTACTTTACTGTTAAAGGCCGTGTAGTTAATTCAGTTTATACCACAGATGTTCACTTCAAACCAAGAACCACATCTGGGATTTTGTTTGTTTTGTTGTCTTTCCACCATTGTTTGTGGGACAAGACAGGGACAGATTAGTTAGATATAGTTTGTCCTCCTAGTGGACTAAATATGGTCAAATGTCCTTTAAGCTGCTGTTCCAGTGGACTAAACAGGATAAAATGTCTTCTAGGGTGTCCCTCCGTAGACTAAACATGATAAAGTTCATTTTACATTATATTTTGATTGCCAGTGATTTATGATATTTATGATTTTGATGAGTAAATTATGCTTTAAACAAGAATGTTGCTGCTCCAGAAACAGCTTTTAATCATATATAAAATATTGTTTTTAAAATCCAATCCTGTTTTGAATGTAGGGTTTAATAGGAAATATCTAGAACTTTTATTTTGGTAATAATACACCATAAACACGTCTAATTGTTGTGAATCCATCACATGAATCACTATTATCTAAAATGATTAAAGAGCTTTATATGGTGGGAAACTCTCCTCTTCTTCCATCTTTTCCCTCTCTGACGAGAGGCTTTTATTTTGTTAACATTAATTGGTGCAGCATGATGTCAGAAACGCAGCTGCACGTTATTCTGAAGACAAACGTAAATTTGATTTAGTTTTTTTCGGGGACTGGAGGCTAGAACTCTCGGAGCTGTCGCTTCTTATTCTTCTCCAAAGGGCCACGAACACAAGCTTTTTTTATTTAGAAACCTAATTTTCCAGGAATTATGGTTGCATGATTTACAATTTAAAACTCTCAGTTGATCCTAAACTGGTTCCCGTATGCAGCTTCTGTCTGAGATAGGCTGTTTTAGCCCAAATCGTGTCTTTCTTCACTCAAAATAGAAGCTACTACTACTTGATTTATGTATTTTACTCACTTTAACTTAACTCAAGAACTTAATCTGTTTTATTAGTTGTATGTATGTTATTTGATTTATTGTTGTTTTATTGCCAATGATTAATGCCCCTGTATGTACACTAGAAGCAGAAAATATAATTTTAGAATTTAGAGCCTGTTATTTTTGCAAAAGGAGGATCTACTAAATGTTGATGTATTTGTTCTGTCTTGCACACGCCTACTTTTATTTAAGTAATTTTTCAAATTTTACTATTTGACAGTCATTTAAAAGTCCATTTGCATGAATTGCTTTTACAAAAATCATGATTTTCTGTAATTTGTCATCTGGGTAAAAATGTAGACTAACACTATATCTGTGCGTTTAGTGGTAACACGTAAGAGGAGGAAAAAAAGGGGCCAAGTATTGACCCCTGAGGTACTCCACATCTGCATATGTGAACACAAATGCAGATGTGGAGTAGGAGAAATTGTTCTTGGCGAGAAATTTCACATTTTTGGGGGGTTTGAGTTCTAAATATCTAAATATCACAATACTCATGAGTCTTAGCTGGAGTTACTGTAAAGAAACGTCCTTTAAAGTCCTTTCAAGACTTGAACTACAGCTCTTTTTTTTTTACTTTCAACTCTTTCTATGATTGGATGTTTCTTGCTGAAAGTAAAAGAACTGATGATTCATCCAAATCTCCATGTTTTCAGTCAGCTAACATCTAATATTAGAAATTGGATTTTCACTCCAGAAAAACCAGGAGAACTGAAAACATCCATTAATTTAATGTGCTGCAGATACTAAAACCCCTTAATTCATTGTTGATATTGTATTTTATGGCTGTGTTTCTCAGCATGGGGTCCAGGGACCAACAGGGGTCCTTAAGGGGATTCAAAGGGATCCCTGGCTAAAATGATGAAAACCATTATTATACCTTATTCCATTTAGAATATAAAACTGGATGATGGCACGTTTTTTTGATTTTTCTAGAACTTATTTTTGGAGAGTTAAACAATCAGGTTTTTAGGGTTATAGGACAAGCTGTCAATCAATGTGATTGACAGCTGCCAATCAACGGCCATGCATTGTATAAGGCATCTAACTAGAGAACATGAATGATTGGGACCAGATTGAGGGATTAAAAAGTATTGATTAATAATTCTGTTCCATGACAGGAGTGATTGGTGGTTTCATTGCATTTGAAGGGTTCTACGTGTTCATCTTCCAGCCCTGGTTGTTGATCTTTGACCTTTTGCCATTTGAGATGCTTCTAAAATGCTAAAAAAAACCTCAGCACACACAGGAATGAAGTGAAGGTGTTTGCTAACCTCATATAATCACACCAGGTGCCTCTTTTTTTCATTGTCCTGTTGGGAAAATCCTGATTACTGATGGATGTGTGTTAGCGTGTGTGCGTGTGCCAGTTTGTAGGTTAGTGAAAGATTGCTGTGGGCCGCGGATAAGAGGATTAGGGCGGAATTAGTGTCATTCCTCTATCGCCGCGAGGAATAAATTCATATTGATTTTAATCAGAGGTAGCAAAAACCCGAGGATAAATCACACCCGACGCAGACCGCCGGGGAGTGATTGACGGCGGCCGGCGAGCAGAGATTGATGGAGCAGCTGCAGACCTGGCGTGTTCAGCCGGACACTGACCTGGACGTAGAAGCACAGGAATAAACAGAAATACATGCGCGCGGGGGAAAAGTCCTGCACTCTGCTTCGTTCTGGAGCTCCCCGGCCGAGGACCCACGGCGGATGTTCCACTAGAACCCGCGGCGTTCCGGGTGGGGCGGTGGGATGCTGCGGGGGGGCCACCTGTGAGACATGAAGGCGGATCTGCTGGCTTGCCTGGCCCTGGCGGCCGGCCTCGTCGCCATGGTGACCGGCGGTCGCGGCTCCGGGCGCAGGAAGCACAAAGAGGTCTTTCTGGGGGCGAACAGCAAGTTCAAGTTTGGAGGGTGAGAAGCACGGAAAACACACTCACACTGTGTTCACGGGGGGGGGGCTCAGAAAAGTGAAAATTTTCCACTTTACTTTTTTTTCTCCTGAGAAATGAAAAGAAGAAATGTAAAACACGCAGGTAGCCAGTGTGATGAAGCTGAAACTCCTCGGTTACAACAGCTGCATTCTGAAGAACTGGTAAGGTTTGTTTGCTTTAACATGAGTGAAGTGAATTACAGTCTAAACGGGGCGTGATGAACGCATGAATCACAATTTCCAGGTTCCTGGAACAAAGGAAAGGACCATTTTTTTTTTTTTAAGATTTCTCTGATACTAGTGCAAAATCAGGTAGAACTCAGAGCTTCTGTTTATTTAGGACTTTGGACTTGTCTTAGTTCATCTGAAGGAAATTATTTGTCAAATATTTTATTTATTACATATAACTTAATTTATGTGTTGTTAATTAGTTGTTACCTAAAGGATTAGAAGATAAATAAAATGGTTTGTCATCTGTGTAAAAATGCAGTTGTGGAGTAGGAGGAATTGTTCTTGTTGTGAAAATCCATATGTATTTTTTTGGTTTAGGTTTGTTTGGCTCTAAATATCACAATACTCATGAGTCTTAGCTGGAGTTACCATGAATAAGGGAACAAATAACTGATGATTCATCCAAATCTCCATGTTTTCAGTCACCTAACATCTAATATTAGAAATTAGATTTTCACTCCAGAAAAACCAGGAGAACTGAAAACATCCATTAATTTAATGTGCTGCAGATACTAAAACCCCTTAATTCATTGTTGATATTGTATTTTATGGCTGTGTTTCTCAGCATGGGGTCCAGGGACCAACAGGGGTCCTTAAGGGGATTCAAAGGGATCCCTGGCTAAAATGATGAATTGATTCATTTCATGATTTTGTGACGTTTCAGAGTGTTTCGATCATACTTCCATAAGTATTTCAGACAAATTCTATCTAGTCCTATATAATTATTCTCAGTTCTCGAGCTCAGAGGCAAAATCTCAACCAGAAGTGGGTTTGTGGCTCTAATGTGGATGACGTTAGGCGTCTTTGAATTGAAAAAGGTCGAGTTGTTTTATTGCCTTTGTTGCTTGTGGCAGGAAAAACTGGAGCATCTTAAAGTGTGTACGTAGCTTAGCATCCGCTAACGGCAGCCGCTTTAATCACTTCCTTTGTGGGGCGGCTGTGGTTTTAGAGTTTAAATCGGATCCGGTCCACATGATGAAGTCTCTTTGGGCAAGATGCTTAACCCCACATTTGCTCCAGTGAGTGAATGACAGGATGACGAGATCCTGACGTGTGTGAACGGGTGAATGTTGGTTTGTGGTGTGAAGTTGTAGAGATGTTCATTGACCTTAATTTCCTGCAGTTTGCTCAGCGACTGATCATGTGATCAGAGGTTAGAATCACTGATGTAATAGCACGTTTCACTTCTACATATTTGTTGCTCATTTTCCCAGAATAACATGGTGGTTTTTGAGAAGTAAAGCAGCAGAAATGACAACACTTTCCTAAAACAAAAAGAAGGGTTTTAATTGTCCATTTGTGGCTGTAGAACTTAAAACCTAAAAATTTGGGGAATAAGGATGTGAACGTGGTTTTAGAGAAGAAAACTTATTATTTCTTAGTAGAGTAAAGTAAATAACTACTATTACTTTGAGTATTTCCATCGTATGCTACTTTATACTTTCAAATGCAGATTTAACTATAAAAAAGCTTTAAAATACACATATATATACACATAAATATATATACTCCTGATACTCATGTACTTTCCTGCAATGCTTTACCTTAATAAACTCATGGACTTTACTGTGATATTTTAGCTTAATCAACTCATAATACTCATAATAAGTATTTTACTACAAAACTTATATACTTAGCAATACTCTATATATGACTCATAATACTCATGTACTGCAATACTACTTATAATGGAGTATTTTTTAAATTGTTGTACAGGTACTTTTACTAAAGTAAAACTGGTTGAGTGAAACCACTACCAACCTAAACAGCAGAAATAACTTTGACGTGTTGCAGACAAAGACGCTTTGACTGAGGTACGGTAGTAATACTGAATACTAGTACTACTATACTACTGATTTATACACATATATCAGTATTTCATTGCACACTGACACCTTCATGGCTCACTTGAGCTCAGTCGCAGCCATAAAAGTGTGATTTTTACTACGACGATAGCGGAACTCTGGCTTCCATCCAGAGGAGACGTGGTGTGTAAAAGCCTCGTTTGGCTCTTGTAGTCGAGTGTGTGTCGCGGCTCTGATAAAATAAAATAACCTTGACACACACACACACACACGTGTGTGTGGTTGTTTCAGCAACAGGTGAGTGAGGAATGGGGTGTGATTTACCTGCAGGCGACAGGTGAATCACAACCTGACGCGCCTGTTGCTGCTTAATACGTCTGCTGTTCGTTTATTCTTTTCCCTGCAATTTAAACCTAAAAATACAGTAAAATTATCTATTAAAGTTACTGTAATTAAAAGTAAAAATTAAAGTAAAAATACTGCTTATTATATATATTAAATATATAAGATGCTTAAATTTACAATAAAAATATGTTATTTCACTTAAATTATATTTAAGTATTAAATATTGTGATTTAATTTCTATTTGCAGCCTTAGGTGAATACTTGTACAATAAAAAAAAAAAACAATTAAATACTGTGATTTTAGTTTTATTTAGAGTATTAGGTGATTAATTTTACAATTAAAAAATATAAAAGACTGTTGTTTCAGTTGTATTTGTATTTCAGTTGAAACCTTGAAATAAACTTGCACATTACTTGGATAGGTTTCTAATCTAAAATGATTTTAAGTTGTATTTACAGTATTTGGTAATTAATTGTGCAATTAAAACAATTAAATACGATGATTTCAGTTGTATTTGAAGTATTAGGTAAATAATTGTGTTATAGGACTGTATATCTGCGATCACTGTGACTTATTGTAAAATCTACTGTAATAATTGGTTTAACACAGCAGAGTTTTACAGTGGATTTTTACATTTTAAAGTTTTTTTTCTGAGGTGAATCTGTGATTTAAAGCTAAATAAACCCGAATGATTTTTTAACATTGAGATAAAACACCAGGCTCTTCAGGGAGGTGGACTAGAATAAAGCAGGTGCTGAAACAGAAAAGCAGAAAAATCGTGTGAAGGATAAACGTGTTTTCAGAGTAAATCGGCCACGTCTCAGGTTACATCGTCACATAAACTATAATTTACAATAAACACACGTTCCTTTGCAGAACTAAAACTGATCAAAGTTAAATCACAGCTTCTGTTTGTAAGAGAACGTCTTTCTTTCAATAAACAGCCAGCATGAGGTTGTTGGTTTTAACACTTTAAAGGAACATTTCAAGGTTTTATTCCATCAAATGTGCTCAGTCCTATGAAAAACTATATTCAGTGTAGAAATCTCACACAAAACAAGAAATGTGCTCTTTTTTGGTCAAATGTCTTAAACCCCAGCTGGTTTCCTCACACACAGACACACACACACACACACACACACATATTATTCCATATGATAATAATATGGAATATTATGTAACTCAATAACATGGTGATGGCCTTGTCTCTGTGTGGGTCTGCATATTTCTATCAATAAAAGGACATGTATATTTAGATGACAATAAAATCATTTTATAAGAAATGTAATAGGAGGATCAAATGACCCTCAGGTTTAACTAATGTTAAACAGTTAAAATAAAGACATGAAACCTCGTTGGATTAGTTTCAGGGTTGGTTTTAATTTGTTTTGGTGGTGGTAATTTATCAGATTACATTAACAGGATTTGGCTCAAATGCATTTTTTTTTATCTCATAATAACAAAATAACACGTGTCTTTGTGTGTGTGTGTGTGTGTGTGTGTGTGTTAAGGTGTGTGTGTTAAGGTGTGTGTGTTAAGGTGTGTGCGACTTTCAGAGAGACTGAGAAAACATTTTTTATCGCTTTGTTTTAGCACCATGTGTGTGCTCACCTGGATACCACACGTGTGTGTGTTTAACCCCCCGACACACACACACACACACACACACACACACACACACACACAGTCACATCCTGTAACATATACAGCAGTTTATAGTTTGTAAAACTAAAACCTTGAACAAACGTTCCTCATCAGCTTCATCCTGACATAAACTGAGGAAAACTTTAAGTGACATTTACTGACCCAACCACTGGATTATTGTCACTAAAGGGAAGTTTTACCTATTTAATGGTTAAATTACGTAAGTCCTGCTATAAATGATAATAAATCTATAATATCTCTACTACTTTTTGGACTTAAACCTGGAATCAGAATAAATCTACAACATGTGAGGTGAACACAGAAGAGTCAGAATCTATTTATGCTGATGATACACAGAAAATAGAGTTAACTATTAAAAAATGTTTAAAATGAACTTTATTTAAAACAACACCAAACTGACCCAAATCAGACAAATTTGAATAAATTGAATTATCTGCAATGTACATTTGAATGATTAATGAGTTAATCATCAAATGACTTTGAAAAGAGCTTTTAGGAGTTACACTTTATTTATTCACAGATTTCAAGTTTTAAAAAAATAATAGAATTGAAGAATGGAAAATAAATCCTAAAATTCTAGTTTTCATAAAAACCATAGCATCATAATTTTACCTAAATTGTGACGACTAGTGTGTTTATCGGAACCTTGTGTGTTTAAAATAGAGCCAAAGTTATGACATCACTTCCTGTCAAGCTTCCGTAATTTCTCAGGGATTTCTCATTCTTCCTTTCAAAAATATGCTTCACGCTTCTCAGAAGAGATTAAAGTTTTTTTTAAAATCTCTTCTTAGGAACTTGAAACACGTCCATGCAGTTTGTCTTCCCCCTGACTCAAGTCCCCGTCCACCTAAAGTATGTGAGGAATGATTCCGTGTGGATTTTTAAAGACAATAATCAACTTCCACATGAAACGTGAAGCCTGAGATCAGACTTTATAGGGAGGGAGGAATGGCCTTGTTAAATTTTTGCTTTTTTATCGATTCTGGAAAGTTTAAATGAGGCAATAGGAAAATTTTAGCAAGATAATTAACCATTTTTTCAATTTATTCTCCAGAGTGGAGTATTTCACATGGATCTCAGCACACGCTGCAGGAGCATCAGACCTTTGATCATTTTACATTCCAGCTGCCACCTAAACCCAGTGTTTTGTCCACATATCCATGAATCTCCTGGTCCCTTTCTTCCCTCCCGTGTTAATCTGTGCTGTTTAAAGCCTCGTTCAGCCCAGACGTGTCTGCACTGGCCGTGACCCCCCCTCGATAACCGCCCCCCTCCCTCGGGGACTCGCCTCCCCGTCGAGACTTCAGCCCTCAGACGACTTCATTAGAGGCTTCAGGAAAAAAAACACAAACTCTGGCTCAAGGTTTTTAGTTTCTCAGAGAAAACTCTTGTTCTTTTCTACACACACATGGACAGAGCTCCAGGGATGTGCACAGGATTTTTGAAGGGCAGGGGCAAAAAGGAGGAAAAAAGGGCACATATAGTGTGTCTGCCACTGTTTGACACTGAAGAGGGCACTTTAAAATGTGCTGTAGCTTCTAGAGGGCATTTCAACACCTCTAGCTCCTAGTGGGCACTTTAGCACACGTTTCAGCTAAAAGTGGGCACTTTAACACACGTTTTAGCTCCTAGTGGGCACTTTAGTACACGTTTTAGCTAAAAGTGGGCACTTTAGCACATGTTTTAGCTCCTAGTGGGCACTTTAGCACATGTTTTAGCTAAAAGTGGGCACTTTAGCACATGTTTTAGCTCCTAGTGGGCACTTTAGCACACGTTTTATCTAAAAGTGGGCACTTTAGCACATGTTTTAGCTCCTAGTGGGCACTTTAGCACATGTTTTATCTAAAAGTGGGCACTTTAGCACATGTTTTAGCTCCTAGTGGGCACTTTAGCACACGTTTTAGCTAAAAGTGGGCACTTTAGCACATGTTTTAGCTCCTAGTGGGCACTTTAGCACATGTTTTAGCTCCTAGTGGGCACTTTAGCACATGTTTTAGCTCCTAGTGGGCACTTTAGCACACGTTTTATCTAAAAGTGGGCACTTTAGCACATGTTTTATCTAAAAGTGGGCACTTTAACACATGTTTTAGCTAAAAGTGGGCACTTTAACACACGTTTTAGATCCTAGTGGGCACTTTAGCACACGTTTTAGCTAAAAGTGGGCACTTTAACACACGTTTTAGATCCAGTGTGGCTTGTTATCAATACTCCCACAGTAGCAGCACCGGGGGAATTTCTTGGCTTTGTGAACATGATAAAACTCTTTGTGTGTCGGATGGAAAACGTGCTCACAACTGCACGTGTGTTTATGTGTTCGCGGAGGCGTGACACGCCTTTGATTAAGATTATGGCTTTTGGTGGAATGAGAGCCAGCCAGAGGGGGAGGGGAACCACAAACTGTTTGGACTAATCAAACACTGCAATTACAGCCTTAATAAACCAACTAATCCTTCTACACACTGTGTGTGTGTGTGTGTGTGTGTGTGTGTGTGTTGTTTCTGCAGACGTATTGACTACAAACTGAAGAAGCAGGACAGCACCAAAACACTGTTAATAAAGAGTGAGCAGCTGCTGAGGATCGAGGAGCATGACTTCGCTATGAGGCCAGGCTTCGGAGGTCAGACACACACACACACACACACACACACACACACACACACACACTCCCCTACAGGACCTTGTCCCTTGAATTAGACATAAAATGTGTAAATGACTCAGAATTTGATCCATTTGGTCCAATATCATTAGAGAAGTGTGTGTGTGCACCGTAGTAAAGTGTGTGTGCTCTATAGTTAAGTGTGTGTTCCCTGTAGAAAAATATGCGTAACATTAAGATAAGTGTACTATTTTGTGTGTAGTGTGTGTACCATGCAGTAAAGTGTGTGTACCATGTACTAAAGTGTGTGTATCATGTACTAAAGTGTGTGTACCATGTACTAAAGTGTGTATCTGTGCTTCTCAATGATCCACATCATTCTGACTTTTATAGAAACAAACAAGGTTCTATCGTTCCACTTGTCTTAAAACGTCCATGACTGGGTCACACACACACACACACACACACACACACACACACACACACACACAGCGGATGTCAATCTGAAATCACCATGCTGACCCAGATTACACTAATGTGTAGCAGCACGAGTGTGTGTGTGTGTATGTGTGTGTGTGTGTGTGAGCATTTGAAATACAGTAGGACTCTGTGTGCTCAATCAAATGGGATTGTGTGTCCGTGTGTGTGTGTTTCTGCAATATAATGAGTGTGTGTATGTATGTATGTATAGATATGTGTGTGTGTGTGTGTGTGTGTGTGTGTGTGTGTGTGTGGTGGGTGGGTGGTTATTATGTGAGTCGGGGGATTCGTGGGCATTAATCTGGATTATATTTCAGGTCTGCAGCAGATGGTGGGAAACAAACCGTCTCCAGTGAAGATCGTCACATATTTCACACAAACACATGACGCAAAAACGCCAAATTAATGTATAAGAAGATCAGAAGATGTTTGGACCCGTTAGTTCATGACAGGAACTGGAGGGGACGATTTCACTGATATATGAACCAAATCTCGCAGCAGATTAATGTTGTCGCCATAGAGGGTGTTTTTTGGTGTAATGTGTTTTTCTGTATTCATCAGCATCTAAAAGTCAGAAATTAAATATAACTTCTCACAAAACTGCACTATTTCACACATATATTTCCATTTTTGTAAGATTTTCTACTTTCTCCCCCTAAATTTATCTGACAGCAGAGTTATTTTGCATTTAATTTACATCCAGGATGTATATATAATATATATAATACTCATGTTAATAATCTGTGTATGTTTGTATGATGCTAATGCTAAAATCAATTTAAGATCCAGATGTCTGATGACTAAAATCCTTTAAACAATAAATATTGTTTAAAAACCCAACTAAAATCTAGAAGAAAAAGAAAACAACCATTATTAAAATGATAAAAACACAGAATAATGTCATTTCTTCCTTATAATCTGTGTTTCTCTGATGCTAATGCTAACGTTAGCTATGACTGAACTCCTTCATCCAGTTAAAGTTAAAGACACGCATTATTATAAATGTGATTTTAATTTTCAGTAGTTTTTAAAATATAAGGATTAATAAGTACAGATAATTTGGTAAAATTATAAAGAGTAGAAATGAAAAAAGGGAAAATTAAGTTAAGTGAAAGTATTTTTCCTGAGTTACTTGACATTTAATGATCTACTTAACACAGATTAGTGAGTTTTAGAGATTTTAATCTGGATAAATTAACCTGATTTATGAACATGATTTATTCCTCTGATCGCTCTTTTTCCCTTTGGGTGGTTTTACAGTAATTATAAGAATTTCTAATAGAGCTAGAATGTCACCAACATATTATCATTTTCAACAAAGGACGATGTTGTGTTTTTTCCACAACAGTCTCTTCCGTTCATTCTTTAAATGATTTGAGAGCAGGATAATCCCCCTTTTTTATTAATATTAAAACCATCATCACCTTGACTCTTTGTAGATTTCACCGCTCTGACTTGTTTAAAGTAGGAATCTGAAAGAGTCTTGAGCTGCTAATGGAGTTTTAATCTTCAGTTCCGTTTTGACCTTTTTTCTCTTTAATTCCATGAATTTGCATTAGCGTCTTTTTGTGTTGTTCTCATCACTTTAAAGGCTAAAGTCAGAATTAGCACTAAACGTGTTTCTAACTAGTCACAATTACATGTTTATTACTGGCATTTCTTCTTTATGATATCTGTAATTGACTAGTGGAAACAACATAAAGAGATTTATCTGTAATTCAGTTTTAACTATAGACACTACAGAATTAAAATAAGATCTGCAATGAAGTAAATTTCAGCAACAGAACATTTTAATATTTTAAAGTCAGTGTGGATATATGATGCAGATTTCTGTAATTCAGTTTTTCCTACAGTCAAAGTGAACATTCCAGATCTCCACAACCATTCATATGTGTGTGGTTTATTATTCCAGAAATCTACAATTCACCTCCACATACCCACAAAAAGGTAAATGACTGACATCTGTGAGTGAATTACCAATTCCAGTTCAAGATATCTTCAATTCACCACTAATAAAGATATCATTCCCTTTTTCAGATATCTGAAAGTAAAAATATGTGATATGTGATATCTGTAGATATGTTATCTATAGAAATAGAGAAATGTTGCATAATGTTCGAGAAATCTATCATTTTCATATTATTATTTCTATGGTCAAACTTCATTACAGATATTTCTATATGTCGTCTCCACTCGTCATAATTATATATAATGAATGGAACATGCAACTATTCAAAATATAATCACAACTAGTCAAAGAGACGTTCAGTGTTAAATGTTGATAATTAAATTCAGCCTTTAAATGTTAGAACAACAGTGAAATGTGTGATTTCAGATATGTGTAATTACATTCTGACTAGTTCTAATGTCAGATATGTGTAATCAGGCAGGTCAGGATATCTGCAGCTTGATAATAGATATCAACCACTACATTAGTTTGAGATATCTATAAACTTAATTTCCGATATCTGAAAAGGGAATGCACATATCTGTGTTAGTGGTGAAGTGGAGTTCCTACTGTTGGTAATTCAGTTACAGATATCAGTCATTGACTTATTCAGTGGATGTGAATTCGTGGGATGACAAACCACACACACGAATGGAAAGAAGTGACGTCACTTGTCCTATAGGAAGATTGTTCATTTTGTCTGTAGGAAAAACTGAAAACGTGTTAAAATAACTCGTGCCTTATCCCAACAACAAAAGTTCCTCTATCTGACCCAGTTTATTGGCTCTGCAGCATTTCCACGGACTCTTAATTTGACCCAGAAAAGATGGGAAATCTCCGCTTTTTCTGCCTCTGACAAGCCTTTAACTCCTTTATGTGTGTGTGTGTGTGTGTGTGTGTGTGTGTGTGGGTGACACTCAATACACTGAAGATTCAAAACCATTCCCTCAGATCCAGAAATAGCCCATGTGACATTTTTATGTTATTCGCTGCATGTGCTGAGGCCTTGTAGTTTATCTATAGAAGTAAATCTATATCCAGCTCAACCTTTGAAAAACTAAACTTAAACCCGACAAACTTCGTGATTCACACACACATTTATCTTATTTAATTATGCCATCGAGGTTCTATAATTGCAAAAATCCATTCCTGTCTTAAAAAAATTGGAATAAAACAGGATTGGCAGCATAAAATGTTTAAATCATTGGTCTTTATGGAGATACGGAAAAATGTCTCCATGTCTGCACATTTTCAGACCAACAAGCTGCTGCAATGATTTTATTAAATCCATTAAAGGCAACGTCTGCGTGTAGGAAACTCCACTCTTTTTTTAAAGGGGCCTTACTTTGACATTTTACCAGGTTCATATTTTAATTTTCTGGTCTGTTCATGAAAATCTGTGATAATTTCCATAATGATAGAAGCTGAATTGAGAGCAGAAATGTCTGAATATTTCTGCAGAAAATTTGAGCCATGTCTGCAGCCTTCAAAATAAAAGCCTTGTTAAGAAATGACAGTGTCTTTGCACAAGGCTTTTATTTTGAAACAGGAACCAGAGTAAAACCAAGCACGAATTAAAAGTGTTTTTTTTTTTACTGTAGAGGTTGTTGCTGCTATAATTTCATTATAACTGATTGTTTAACCATGTTTGCTTATACTTTCTGGAAAAAAAAGTGCAATTCTGATTCTATAAATTGAGTTTGTTTCTTCTTGGTGAAGTGCTGGTTCCTACATTACCCATCATGCAATTTTACAGGCCTTCTTCTTTTCAAACAAGTAATGAACAAAAGATATCAAGCAATAACACATTCTTAATTAAATTAAGAATAACAAACACACATATAGTTATATATATTTCTATCTTTCTAAATTAAGTCAGGGAGTTAACAAAAACTTTTCCATAGCTTTCTAAAAGTTGCATTTTCTTCTTATTCTTGATTAATGTTATGGATTTATAAAATATGTTATATTTAATCAGAGAAAAAAAACAAATGTTGGTCTGGAGTCTGAAAAATGTTGTGAATGAATGATTTTCCTGATAAAATTTAAAAAATCACAATGTACTGAAAGTAATTGTTTAAACTTTTATCAGCAAATCTAAAGAAATAAAAGCACAGGTAAAAATAACCTGATTACATCATGATGACATCACCAAGGTTTTAATTTTCTAGACAACCTGCTATTAAGGATAAAAACTTTCTAGATTTAGCACATTAAAAACACGTTTTATCAGTTTCACTAATAAAGTAATTAGTTCATCAGCAGGTCTGTTGTTCCTGGTTAGTGAGGATAAAGCTTTTCAATCAGTTAACGAGATTTAACCTTGACAAAAATGTTGAACGTGATATTTGCTGTTACAGATTACAGGAATCTGTCAAGGTTGCTCTGCTGTGTGTGTGTGTGTGTGTGTGTGTGTGTGTGTGTGTGTGTGTGTGTGTGTGTGTGTGTGTATGTGTGTGTGATTACACAGCTTTTATTACGTCAGTGCAGATATCGGACGTTGATATTTTCCAAAAGATTCAGTCTGTTTCTGCCTCTCATACAAAAATCCAGAAGCCTTAAAAGAACATTACGCAGTTTTTTGTTCTTTCACTCTAGCTTCATATTTAGAAAATTTAAAATAAAACCTCCTGATACAGTTTTATCTATAAATCCCATGTTAAACCTGAGCTCCAACACTAAATAAAGTATTTTATTTGTTCCTGTTACAGCATCAATATATATCATCAATATCCACATCATCAATAAATAATAAAATAGTTTAATATAATATCAGTAGTAGTTGCAACTAACCACTATTTAGAGATTTATTTAGATTGGAGCTGTTTGTGGGATTATTTAATTGGCTCCTTTATAATCTGCTTTTTAAACATTTACAGAAAATATTCTTCATGTTCTTAATGATCCTCAGTGATTTACAGCATTTTCTGGAATAATAAATGACCTTTGACCTCCGATCTTATCACTGAACTTTTTCCCCTGATTTGGGCAAGTTTATATTGTTATTTTATTTTTTATTCTAACTCTATTTACTGTATATCATCAGCAATAATAGATTCTGACTCTTCTGTAGTCTCCTCACATGTTGTAGATTTATTCTGATTCCAGGTTTGAGTCCAATAACCTTTGTGTTGTAGAGATATTCCACATTTATTACCATTTAGAGCAGGAAAATTAAAAAAAGGCCTGGGTTTGAGTCTTACTAAGGGTTTGAACCTTTAAGCTGCACCAGTGAGAATGTTCATGTGTTACTGGGAGTGGTTGAAATTCACCAAAATAAAAGCAGGATTTGGTGAAAATCCGTGCAACACGCCCACAGTTACAGCGTTCCATGTCAGATAGGGTCATGTGCAGAACAAACACACTCTGGAATGCAAACTGCACCTGTATTTGATTATAAAAACCGTGGAGACCAAATCGGTCGCTGTCAATCACCCGTAAATCAGTAAAAAACATTCTACTCGATTCCTGAGGCCGTTTAGTGGTTTTCTCCATTTTGTCAGAACAGGTTCTTCAGAAACTATTTTTCCTCAGGACAAATCAAAGACGAAAACTTGCCTGAACGCACTGAACAATCTGTAGAACTTAACTATTATCCTGAGGTGTCGATATGCATCGGGTATGTCCATAAATCTGCTTCATGACCAGTGAAAACAGCCCCAGAAGCTGCCAGAGGACAATTATGTTTTTAAAAGGTCCCATATAAGATCATTTTAATTGTCTTTATGATCATAAAACTGTCTGATGTTCTATAAATACTCTACATATTTCAGAGAATTACACACAGAAGCTGAGCCTTAAGAAAAGAAGTTCAATATTAAGATAAAAAGACAAAATCTAGGACATTGATCCTTAAAACCACAAATGAAACTCGTCAGTGACATCACAACTTCACCTTTTTCCATTTGTGATCATTCCTTCTGTTCATAATTGACCATTAGAAGATCAATGTAAGTTTATTTATTACATAAATATCCAGTCGTGACAGGAGGAATAATCACAGAGGAGACGCTCAGTGTTTATGTGGACTGCTGCTTTAAAACATTCTTTAACACTTTAATATCACATCAACCAGAACTGATTCAGAACCTGATTCTATATAATATCTGTATAGAATCATATTCTACAATAACTTCAGTTCGTAAAGATCCCTTCACACCCTTTTTTTAGGGATTTTTTTTTTTTATAATTTGTATTGAATAACCAATATTTTATTTTTAATTATTTAAGTACTTAACTTTAAGTACTTTAAGTATTTAACTACTCTATTACTTTTACTACTTTTAGTTCTCTTTCTAATGCAAATTGTGAACACAAATAATCGATTTGAGCCAAATTAATAATCATATATATTTTTTTAAATATTTTTTTTCCATTTTGTTCTCTATTTGTAGAAAATACCATTTTAATAACTAACTATAAACCTTTGTCTAGGTTGTCTCCTATCATGTCATACTATCATTTATATATATAATTTCTTCTTTGCATTAAACAGTGAATGCCATATATTTATTATATACTGCTGGAGAGATTTTAATTGCTTTTTATTATAAGAAAAAAGTATCCTAGTAAAACCTCATTAACTATAGTCGCTGGTGGCAATTAAATGGGTTATTAACTAATTATTTGTAGCTAATATTTTTATCTCGTTAAAAATAATCTCATTAAAATACCAAAAAAATAAATGTTTTAGCAGATGCAGAAAACTGCAGATTAAAGCACACAGTAGTTAACTATAAAATAGTTATTCACTGCAAATTCAACAGAAATCACAGTATTTAATTGCTTTTTATTTTACAGTAAAGACACAATAGTACAGTATCGTACTTCTACTGTAAAAATATCTACAGCTAACTGCAGTTACTGTAGTTTTCACAGTTTTTCAGAATATTTTTCCGAGACAAACACTGGCTGAACGTGAATGAATCGTCTCTTTCTGCAAAAGTTAAACTTGTTTTGAGGAGACGAGAGCAGTGGGTGACCTTCTGTTCGAGGTTTTTACTTCCCCACGGGGGGCAACGCGCCGCCATCGCCGAGGTGACGCGATGCCATCGCCAGGGCAACATGCTGCCATCGCCAGGGCAACGCGCCGCCTCTGGTTTTATGAGTCAGTCCAGGACAAAGATGAAGCTGCAGCAGCTTTATGGCTCCTGGCTGTCACATGAACTTCATTAAGTAAAGTGTTTATTGAGCTGCAGGCCGCCAACGTTCAAGTGGAATTAACACACTTTACATCCAGCACACACACACACACACACACACACACACACTGACCCGGACACACACACACACACACACAGTATGTTTTTTTTATTTTTCACTGTCTTTGAAGATGAAAACAGGAATTTAACCTGTTAAACTACATTGAGACAGAGGTCACACACTCACACACACACACACAATTCTGATCTATCTATAAGAAAATAGAAAAAAAAAAAGTATATATGAGATAATTTTTATCCTCTGTACATGTGAGGACAAGTAAAATATTTGGTTTGGTTCATTTGGTTCTGAATGTATTAAAGGTTACGATAGATTCACCTTGTTTAACTTAAATATGAGTTAAACTATTACATTGACTGAATCCAGAGAAATCATTTTAGTACCAAAAATAGTGGAAGTAATTCCTTCCTAATCTCTTCTCTACTCAAAATAACTATTCTGCAAGTACTGAAAAAACATAAGAACTATTTATTTAAGAAAATCTATGCAGAGTTAGATAGAATAGATGTAATAAAATTAAGTAAATTCATGATAACAGTTGTTTTGGTGTGTGTCACAACGAGCTATTTTTTTTTGCTGATTTGTAGGTCAAAACATTTCTGTCTATTTTATATTTGAGATTAATAAAATAAAGTAAAAACCTAAAAAAAAATGAGACAGACAGCAACAGATGATAAATCAAACATAACCTGTGATGACACCAGAACGAACCAAACGTATGAGGAGCAGATAATCCGTCTCCGCCATGTAGGTTAAAACAATTAAATCTGATAGAAAACGGCCCAGAACACAGTGAAACATCTGAGCAGCGATTGGCTGGACGAGGTCAAGTTGTTCCAGTGACCTTTGATATGTTGTACTCTGCTTTATCTGAGAAACTCTGCATGTTGACAGACGTCCTGTGTGTAGACGACTACTGTTCGTTCCTGTAACAACTATTACAACATGTCACACAACCTGTGGACTCACTGATATCTGATCAATTATAGAGAATTAGGAGCTGTACCTACACCATTTTGTTGCCCTCAGGTTTGGAAAAGAAGGAAATAACTTTTAAAAAGTAAAGATTATTTAGTATGAATAATAATTATTATTATCATGTAATACGATGCCTCCTGAGCTTTGTGATCCTCTGACTTTTCCTACAGCGCCACCATGAGGTGAAAATTTTAGGTTCCGACTGAATGTGGGTCCCAAAAAAAGGCCAGAAATCATTCCATTAATTCTAAATTTTCATATATTTTGCATCAATAATTATTATTCTTCTTCCATGATATGTGCAAATAAACTGAAAACTATTGTCATAAATTTATAAATAAATTTCATTTAGCCCATGATTATCAACTAAAACTTACAGGACTTAAATTGTTTAATTTAATCTTTAAAAAAAAAAGGCCATTTTCCCCATGACCATTGACCAAATCATTTTTCTTGTTAACAAAATTTCATGAATTTAATGAGGGTTCATAGCATTCCGTATTTTATTTTTTTGGATATCAACAGTATTTTAGATTTTCTGTGATATGTAAGTGTTAATTATGTGTAAAATATGTGCAAAATGTGCACATATATGGTGTTTTTGACATTTCAACAAAATTCTTCATAAAAGTCTGATAAATGTGCTTGTTATCAAAATGACCAATTTCTGTGGCCTTATAACAACAATAACTTTTGTGGATTAAAATTTGTGGCTGAGTTGTATTTTCATCATCCCAAATGTTTCCAACAATTTTCAAACTTAATCTTAATTTAATCTGTGTATTTTAATTTAATCAACAAAAGTGTATGACTTACATACTTTTGCATACATACTTATACATTTAAAGTGAATTCAGCTGTTTGTTGTTTGTAGATCATTCAGCTTCTGATAAAAAAAATGAGTAAAGACAACAACTCCCATGATCCCACACTGCTTCATGACGTCATCGACGCCATCTGTCAGTGTTTACAATGAGACATATTACATATTGTGCATTTAATGTGTTCAATTAAACTATATAAACTATAGTTTTTAACGGGGTTTCTACTGAATTCAGGATTCATAGTAGATTGAGTCGATTGAATAAAACTGGATAAGCACATATACACATTTTTAACTCATGACCATTCAATAAAACACCATATAAAGTTGTATTTGTAGTGTTAGTGAGGTGTAGTTGAAGCTATATCTGATGTTTCCCATCACACATGCAAACAGTTTTAAATCCTGATAATATTTGAAATTTTTATCTTTTACTATTTTTAACAATAAATTCCCACTAAAATACTCGTTATTCACATGATCTCAGCTTGAGCTCAATGACTGTTTTGCTGTGATTTAGCATTAAAATGATATTTCAACAAGCAATTAGGACCTTTCTCATATTAAAGAGCATTCATTTTAATGCTGAGTTTTAATTTAAGGTTGAATAAGAAGTTTCTGTGAGTCATTCTTGTTCTTCTCATTGTTGAAAATCGACTCTGAGGAGCAGACTGGATGTGTTTATGAGTTCAGGACAATTGGAAAATCATTCCTGATGTTTATGTTTGGGGCTGGAATTCAAGCCGCAGCGGTGAAAAACTCCTAAAATGATCCTAAAAGAAGAGAACAGGACCACCAAACACAGCTGGTCCACGGGAGGATAAATGTCCTGAGACTTTGCTGAGTCATGATTGTTTTTGTGGCGGCAGCAAAGCGGGAAAATAAAGTAGCTGTGAATGAACAGGGTTTTTTCTGGGGGGGGGGGAGATTTGTGCCGTTTAGCTATTTCTGCTCTGTTTGTGTGCACAAATCAGGTTGTTCGGGTTTTAGCAGTTAAACAAACGTAATCCGCTAATGAGGCGGATGCAGTGGGTGAGAGTGGAAGACCGAATGTGGTCACGACCCAGGATGCTGTTGTTGTTGCCAGAGTTTGACCCCATCCAGGTTTGAGGGCTTGAAGAGATGTTATCAGGAAGCTGGAGAAACCATGTAATGAAATGTCCTATATTTTAGCATAATGATGCACTAAAGAACTTTGCTGTGAAAGCTATTTTTCACACAGCCTGACATGCAGTCGCATATCATCAGGGAGTGTGGAAATTTGGTTGTTTTCTTTAAGCAGTCGTCTTTGTCTCACTGGAACGGCACCAAACAAAAGTTCCAGCATCGTCACCTTGTCCAATGCAGATTTATGATTCATCACTGACTTTTGCACAGTTCTGTCACATACATTGACCCCAGCTTCCTCCCATTTCTTCTTTATTTGTCATGTTGTGCATTTTCTGTTTTCAATACATATGTCCTTTAGTTTTTTGTCTAGATGCTTACATGTCTTCCTTTGTCTATCAGTACGCTTGACTTAACCTTCCCATGCTGTTTGTACGTGGGCCATATCGTGGATACAGCCCACATCTTTGGCAACCATACGAAGAAGAAGTTTAACAATCCTCTCTTTGGTTTAAGAGGCATCTCTCTTGTTGGAGCCATTATTATTTTTATTTTAGTTTTTAATAACTACATTCTTTTTAACTGCTGACTAACAAGCACATCTAACCTGAGGAAGGTTCCCAACTAAGGAAAGGAAATTGACTGGGTTTGTTCTTATTTTCAACCTCAGAATGGAGTGATTCCATTTTTTCCCTGTTTGGTCCATAATATTAACATTTACTGACCCTCACAATGTTTTTATTCATTTCCTTCAGTGTTTCTGAATGCCAAGCAGTTGCACGTTTGAATGACTTCATTATAGTTTCATGCTTTTGATCATGGTTTGTTAAAAATGTGTGTGTGACAGCCGCCATACTTGTTGCTGTATATCAGTTTTCAGTCTGAATTAATCCAACCCTTAATATCCATTTTATGGCTATAAAACTTCTACTGCTGGTACAACTACGACACACAAAAAACATGAAAAACAACCTGATAAAAGTGCAGTGTTATTTAGAAATACAGCAGCATTTTACTCACCCAGAATCCTGATTACTTGTACACAAACTCCATTCTCCGTTCTTTCGTTCAAGAAGATTTTAATTACTCTGTTCAGATTATCCATCAATAAGTCTTTTTTTAAAGTCCAGTCTGTCCTGTCGTATTTCTGGCTTTAATTCGCTTCAGGCTGAGAATAACGTCCGTTCATCCACCATAACGGGGACGGACGGCGCCTCATTAACCTCCATTCGGATCTCTTCCCCGTCACTTCAGCACTTTCCCCCGTTTCCCTGCGCTCCTTTTCGCTCAGCTGTAGATAAATCCACTCGGGTTTCCCGTGAAAAATTCGGAAAGCAGCGTTCCAGCAGTGCTTTGCTGGGTTAGCCGTCAAACCACCGCCGTAATTAGCGGACTGAAAGTGGCGCACAGGTCCGTGACAGGCTAGGTTGCTAGCTTCGGAGTTGCCCGAACTTGCTTAAAAATGTCCATCTTTTCTTGAAAAGTCAGTCTTGAAAATGACTGTGACAGTAAATCTGAGACCAAATCTATTTCCTTCTCCTCTTCTCCTTCAGCCGTTGTGTGTTGACAAATCAGATATTAAATCAATACAACAATATCTTAGCTTGTGTAGCTAGCTACAGATGCAGTTTGCTAGCTCTAGCTAGCTCTGGCTAGTACACTCTCTAACTATCCAATATATATCATTTTTTAAATAACTGTGGTGTGTATGTGTGTATGAATATTATTTATTAATTTTTTTCAATTTTGTGGCTGCAAACCGATCGGACTTCTCCAGATCGGCCGTATAAAACTCAAAGGATCAAGTCTGATGCTTGACCCCATTGTCTGTTAACCGAGTTTATGTATGTTGGACTCAGGTTTCACATAAATCAGGGGGTCTGAACCGCAGGTCTTCCCCCATTCATACAAAGAGGGGACACACTCTGGTGGTCCGTCAGCACCAAAAGAAGACCACACAGTTGCCAAAAAAATACATTTGTGGATTTTTTTCAGCAACTTGTGATCCTCGTCAGCGACAACAGACCAGTGGTGCATCTCCTCTTCTTCAAATGGGGGAACATGTGGGGACGACCCTTCTGATTTAGTGTGAAACAGACGGAGAGTCTGGATTGTAAAAGAAAGGGAGTGGGATGAGGGGATGGGGGATGGGGGAGGGTTTGGGGATAGAGCTGTGGGTGGAAGTTTGTCCTAGTAGACAAACCTCGTAGAACAGCAGCAGTTATGATCATAGGTACCTACTACTGTTCTGCAGAGAGAAAGAAGAAACCGAAAGCTGGCGCTGTATTCTTGCAGCTGTGTCAGGTGAGTTGAGAACAGAGACACCATGTATTCCTTCATCTCAACATTGCCTGAAACAATCTCAAGTGCCACCATGTCAATGCAGCCTGAATGTGCAATCAGGTCTCTGACAATCTTCTTATAGAGTTTGTCAATGTGTTTGGAAGTCATCTCAAACTTGACAGAATCTACTGCTGCCCCGATTTGCTCCTTTATGTCCTCTACATAGGCCTCAGACTTTCTGATGTAGGGGGCATAATTTTTGTAATCCTCAAACATCCTGCACATCACCTTCACCACCAGATGCTCAGCAATGATTCTGTTCTTCTTCTTCATCGCTGCTTGCTTCTCCTCGTCAGGAGACGCAGATCGTTGGCCCATCTTGGATGTTGTCGAAACAACCCCCGGAGAATCAGCTCTGATCAGTCTTGGGGACTCAGAGCTTTGGTCCTCAGATGCTGTTGAGTCCTTTGTTGGGGACTCACATCTTTGGACCTCAGATGCTGTTGAGTCCTTTGTTGGGGACTCACATCTTTGGTCCTCAGATGCTGTTGAGTCCTTTGTTGGGGACTCACATCCTTTGACCCCCGCCATAACAGGTCCTGTCAGCTGCATCTGGGTGAACACCCTGTTGTCCAGAATGGTGTCCACCACCTTCTGGGTTTGGCTGTTAAGCTGCTCAGCAAAACACCAATTGGTCAGTGACAGGAACAATCTGACCTTGTTGCAGACGTCAGCGTAGAACGTTTTAGACCTCTGAAGGATCTCCTTGGCTTTGGTCTGAGGTGGCAAAATGTGAGAATTGATCTGGTTGACCATGTGAACGAAGGCCTCTTCATTCTGTTGGGCAACAACGACCTTAGTCTCGTCGTCATCGCCCTCCATCAGGATCAGGCTGTTCACATTCCCCATCAGGCACTTCATTGACTGTCCATTTTCTCCCTTGGACTCGATAGAGTATTTTTCCTTGATCTGCTCCATCAAGCGGTACATCCATGTTTTTGCAAACTGTTTCGCAAAAAACCTATGGATCTCGCGTCTCAGCTTGCCTTTTTCTTTTGGGCTCGTACGGCCAGAACTATCCACACTGTCCACGATGAGAGAGTGTGCAACGTCCAACCCGATGACCTCGATCTCGCTGAAGGAGCCAGACTGCTGGCGTTCATACTCCTGCTCGTCCATTTTAACTAGCAGCGGCTCAGTCAGCTCGGTTATTGAGGTTTTGAGGAGGTCCTCCACAACTTTCCTAACTGAGCTCTCGTTGCTGCTGGGGGAAGAGACTTCCTCCGCCACGTGAAGATCCTCAGTGTCGACAGGCTCAGAGTGTCTGCTTACCACCTCGTCCTGCTCTGTCTCGGAATCCAGGCTTGAGCTTGACCTTGGTTTCCGGGGCTGAGGTGTGCAAACAGTTTTCACCCTCGCCATGATCGACTTGATGATGTTCCCAGTCTGACGAACCATGGCAGTGAGCTTGCTGGGGGGAGTGACGCGCTGGTTCACAAATGGCTCAATGTACATGGGGTCAGAGATGGAGACATTCACACTCTCCATCACCTCTGCAACAAGGCTTTTAGTCAAGGAGGCACACTTGACATCGTGCTCCTGGACGTTCAGCTCCTGAGCGAAACTCTGGCGAAGAGTATCGCCTATGTTGGAGCGAACCTCCTTGGCACTGACCGGCCGTTTGGGCTGAAGACCTGCGATGATGGTTTTCGACACGCAGGTGATCAGCTCCAGCAAGAGCTCGACCATCAGAACCTTGGTGGGTTCGTCCGGTGTTCCAGATGACAACAGGGTCCATTGGTCCGCTGAGATCCCTTCGAAAAAGGATTTGATCAGCGGGCGGAGAGTGTCGACTGAAACTCCTTGCTGCTCCATTGAAGTGCTTGTTGTTGTTGTTGTTGAAATGTTCCGTTGAATGCTGGATGTGTTATCCGTTGTCGTGCTATTCCAGACAGTGTCTGATGAAGTGATTTTTCAAAGTGACTTGCAAAGTAGGCGCTTAGTTAAAAGATGAGTTACTAAATAGGAATGAGCCTTGCATGAGCGAGCGATTTCTTCATATATATATATGTAATGCTTCTAACTTAAAAATATATATATATATATATATAAATATATATATATAATTATATAGGTTTGAATGTTTTTCTTCTTTTTTAGGTGGTGCCATCCCAGTTGGCATCGATGTGCAGGTGGAGAGCATTGACAGCATCTCAGAGGTTAATATGGTGAGGACTCAGTTTATCCATTTACTCACAAACTCTGGTCTTTTTTATACAGCTTTAATAACATTGTGGCAATTTTACACATTTTCTATCCACTAGTGAATGTTTAATTTATTTTAATGACAGAAAAATGTAAATAATTCAATCAATTCATTAATGTAAATAAGTTGTTAGATGACAACTATTCAATTAATATATAGGGAATAAAATGCTCTGGTTCCAGCTTCTCTTCTTCTTCTATCTTTCTATCTATTCTTTCTACTTGTTTCTGTGTTATCATACAAATGAAATAAAATTAACTACAAAAAACTAACAGAAACCAACAAAATCTAAAACTATTTTGATATTTGATTATTGGATTTGAGTCATTTTGAGAGGAAAATATATACAGCTTTGGGAAACACAGATTAACATTTTGCAGTTAGTGAACAAAACAACAGGTTTTTAGGTGAATTTTACATTTATTTATTTTCTTCAAATATTTAACGCTTGTTAAACAAACACGCTTGTTGGACAAAGCACTGCGGCGTCTTCTTGCTGCTCTGACATCACTTCCTGTTGGCGTCCATCAGGGCTCTGACCCCATCAACCCTTCTTCTTCCAACTCGAGTGTGGAGACGTACAAGTGATTTAATGAGCTCCTCCAACCGAGAGCAATAAATGCCGGAGAGAGAGGATTTGTTCTAGAACATCCAGCTCTTTATTCTTCCCTGATTTTTCTCCTCAGACAGAAAAACGTCCATCTGACACCCGATTCTACATCTTCTAAGCTCCAGCTTCTCCAAAAAACACAAACCACGCTAGTTTTCACGCATATAATTATCCCAGTGGAGGCACTAATAGTCTTGTTTTATATCTATTTTTCCATTTTGTTCGCTGTTTTGCAGAGAAAATATTTCTAATAACTGACAACTATAGTTGATGCCTGCACAAATGCTCTCAAAAACAAGAAAAATACTTAGGTACAAATTATATTCATATATACATGTATATATTTATTTATATTGTTTTATCTATCGTGTCTAGAGAGTTGGAAGGAATAAAAGGATATATACAATATTTTAAATAAAATTACTCTTTCTGGGAGGGTTTGTCTTCATGTTTTCAGGAGTAAGAGACAGGAAACTGATGATGTGACTGAAAACAGTTAAACTTGATAAAAAAACACTATTTAGATAATTTACTTTGAGCATAAAATGACAGTCGGAGGCTTCGGTAACTCGGCTGTCGGTGGAAGTAAATGTGTTTAAACGGTTCATGCGTGTGAAATGCAGGATTTCACCATGACACTGTACCTGCGTCACTACTGGAAAGACGAGCGCCTGGCGTTCCCGTCCCACACCAACCAGAGCAGGACGTTCGACTCGCGGCTGGTCAAGAAGATCTGGGTCCCGGACGTGTTCTTCGTCCACTCCAAACGCTCCTTCATCCACGACACCACCATGGAGAACATCATGCTGCGGGTTTACCCCGACGGGAACATCCTCTACAGTGTCAGGTACCGAGGGTCAAAGGGTAAAGGACCGATGGTACCACAGGTCAAAGGGTAAAGGACCGATGGTACCACGGGTCAAAGGGTGAAGGACCAATGGTACCACGGGTCAAAGAGTGAAGGACCTATGGTACCACAGGTCAAAGGTTAAAGGACCAATGGTACCACAGGTCAAAGGTTAAAGAACAGATGGTACCACAGGTCAAAGGGTAAGGGACCAATGGTACCATGGGTCAAAGAGTAAAGGGCTGAT
>JAYKQN010000038.1:565000-635000 GCA_036785175.1 Eupleurogrammus muticus
CTGTGTCTGTCTGTCTGTCTGTGTTTGTCTGTCTGTGTCTGTCTGTCTGTGTCTGTCTGTGTCTGTCTGTCTGTCTGTGTCTGTCTATCTGTCTGTGTCTGTCTGTCTGTGTCTGTCTGTGTCTGTCTGTCTGTGTCTGTCTGTGTCTGTATGTCTGTCTGTGTCTGTCTGTGTCTGTCTGTCTGTCTGCCTGTCTGTCTGTGTCTGTCTGTCTGTCTGTGTCTGTCTGTGTCTGTCTGTCTGTCTGTCCTCTTGAAGACCTGTCTAACTGCCGTCCCGTGTGTCTCAGGTTGGTACAACCGTCTGTTCATCACCTTCATCCTGAGGAGACACATCTTCTTCTTCATGCTGCAGACCTACTTCCCCACCATGCTGATGGTGGTTCTGTCCTGGGTCTCGTTCTGGATCGACAGGAGGGCCGTTCCTGCCCGGGTGTCCCTGGGTAACACACGCAGAAATACAACGTTTGCATAGAAATACACACTTATTCTTATTCTATCTGCACACCTGAACCAAACAGGATCATTTTGTAAAAACCCTCGTGCTCCTCCTGCAGGTATCACCACGGTTCTCACCATGTCCACCATCATCACTGGGGTGTCCTCCTCGATGCCTCAGGTAGTGGATGCAGGTTTTCAGGAAGGTTTCTGTGCAGCTTTTTTTTGTCGGTAACTTTTTAAAATCCATATGAAGTCCCTTCAAATCATTACATCAAAAGAGAAAAAACCTGAATAAAGTGATTTTATCTGCCGTTGACTCTGCTCCATTCGCTGTGTAACATCAACAAAAATTGATTCTGACTCTGATGTAGTTCCAGGTTTAGGACCAAAAAACTTTGTAGCTGTCGAGATATTCCATATTTATTATCACTTATAGCAGGAAAGCTGGTGAATAGGCCTGGGCTTAATCATCTGAAAGATTTGCCTCTGTTTCCGCTGATTACTGTGAGTCCTCAGGTGTTCTGTCTTTTGTCCAGGTGTCCTACGTGAAAGCCGTGGACATCTACCTGTGGACCAGCTTCCTGTTTGTCTTCCTGTCCGTGATCGAGTACGCGGCCGTCAACTACTGCACCACCCTGGAGGAGATGAGGAAGATGAGGAGGGGGAAGGTCAGCTCACGTCCATGCTATCAGCAGATCACACTAACACAGCGTCGCCTTCTAGTGGCCAGTCAGAGACACTGCAGCACAATGACGCCTGGTTAACTCAAATAGTTTAACTGTAAAAACGGTCAAACAATTTAACACAATATTGCGTATATTTTAATAAAGTATCTGCTGTTTAATATAAGATTAGTATTATTATAATATTACAGAATATATTCTTGTTCTGGAATGATCCTCAGTGTGATTTATAGGATTTTATGGAACAATAATTGATCTTTGAACTCTCATCTTATTGGCCATTCAAATATATGTTTTAAATAATTAAATAATCAATTTAATATAATTAATTGTGTTTATTAAATCTGAATATCATCAAATTCAGACTACAACAGGGGAATTTCTCATCCTGATTAATGAACATCAACGGGAGGGTTACCTTGGATTTTTAGACTTTTTCTGATTCATTCCCAGCTCCCGTCCACCTTCAACGCCAGCCAGGCCATGGCCTTCGACGGCTGTTTCCATGACAACGACATCGAGCTGACTCCATACCCGCGGATGACGCCCGCCCTGACCTCTGACCCCCTGACCACGCCCACCCAGAACCAGGACCCGCGGCCCCCCGAGGGCACGCGGCTGCGGCGGCAGCGCTCGGTGAAGGAGAACGTGGAGCTGCTGGTGAACAACAGCTACATGATCGACTCGTACTCGCGCCTGGCCTTCCCGCTGTCCTACCTGCTGTTCAACACCATCTACTGGAGCCTGTACTCCTGATCCAGCACCCAGACCCCCCAGGACCAGGAGGACCCACCTGGACACCACCGGAATTACCTCCAGACGCACCACTCGTTGTTTGCAGGAGAGATTCAGACAAAAAGCACGAGTGTCAACTCATGTGACAATTTCTCCCCAATCTTTGTCTCACAAGAGCCAAATGGAATCTAATTTATTTTATTCTTTTTTTATAATATGTATGTGATTCTTCTTTCTGTTCATCTGATATTCAAAACTTCTCTTTCTGGGGGGTAGTACGTTTTATTTTTACCTGTGTTTATTCCCGTGAACTGAAGGGAAATAAAATAAAAATGTGCGTTTTGGAAAATATCCTTCTTGTCTAATGAAAGTTTCTCAGTACCTTTCTCATATTAAAAGTGCCTGAGATCACTCTAATTATTGAGAATTGTATGGGCTTTCATCAAAATGCACATGATTTGTGGAATCCAGTATTTTTAGAAATCTAATCTTGTCATACATGGTTTGCCACTGACCTAAATGTATTGGAGTAAAAGTTCTATATTATATAGTATTCAATGTAAAGTAAAATACAAGTACAAGTACTTTACTTCCCACCACTAGCAGGACATTTTACATTATATTTTATTTTATTCATTTTATTTTACATTATATTCATATATAACAATTGATGTTGTATATGAATATATGAAACTAGTGTTTAAATTAGTAAAGTGATGATGACTGTGATCAAGAATGCAACAAAACTGGAATTAAACTAAAAACTATACATATGTTAAACTATACTTAATTTAAATAAAGAAGAATCTGTCAAATATTTTTACAGTATTAAAGGCCTAATAATAATAATAAAGTTAACATAGTTTCAACAGTAATTGGGGCAGATTTCAACTGCTTTTTGATAATTACTTAATATTACAGTAAATAATTGACTAAAAAGCATTTAATTTACAAAGATGCAGAAAAGAGGGGGCACCCGGATTTGAACCGGGGACCTCTTGATCTGCAGTCAAATGCTCTACCACTGAGCTATACCCCCGATGGCTGTTAACAGAGGATCCGAATAATTAGAAATAGCTATACTCATTCTGTGGGTTTCTAACGTTGCCCTAAGGTTGTTCTCTGAAGTATTCTTTATTGCAGTACACAGGAAATCACATTCGTTTAGAAGAAACCTCTGTATTTATGCACAGTTGCCTCATTATGTTACGGTTATTTGTACACTGGCTTAAACCCACATAGAGATGTACACGTAGATAGGACTCATGGGCTCGTACCGCGTCGATACGCCATCTTGTGTCGGGGGGTTCTAACCGCAGTAACGTTTCATCTGACAGACTAGTGACGGAATTTAGTCCTGCTTTTCGAGGAAACAGCAAAAATAAGCAAATCAACTTAATGTAGGTTTTGTGAACAAAATCAATGACATTTTACATATGATGGCACAATTTTAATCGGTCGTATTGACGCATCGTTTCAATAGCCAAGAGGCGGCTTCTACCTGTAACACGTCTATGTTATGACCGGATGTGTCGTCAGGAGAACGCGACGGATATTCTAGTGTGTTGAACAGAAACTAGAAGAAACGGAGATCAGGATGGTATAGCTCTAATTTTATATTCTAGGATTGTTTTACAAACCGCATTCAAATAAATGAATTGGTATTTAAAACTTGCTATATGTGTGTATAACTGACCCTAACGCGCTGTTAATATCTATCTTTATAAGCTGTGAAGTCCAGGTGATGCGCTAATGTGATTAGTCACTCGAGCTAATGCTAACTTGTTAGCATGAGCTGTCTCCGCTCAGCAGCTCCCAGTTTTTCAGAGTATTTCGCCTTTGTGTATTTATTGGAACATTAAACGATGTTGACAGTTGGTTGGTGTGTGTGTGTGTGTGTGTGTGTGTTTTAATCAGAATACCAGAGGCCTCCGCTCCCAGCTGAAAGACACGGTTCCCGTGGCCGGTTTGTGTCCGCAGGGTTCGTACGGAGTTCAGGACACGCTGCGCAGCGGGTGAGAAAAACTAAACTACCTCTCACATGGTTTCATTTCAGTAAATGTTCACATCAGCCAATATTCCACCAAAAATCAAAGCAACAGAAAACATGAAATTGACAGATCATTTTTTTTTTTGTAATTCAAATTTTTATTTAAACACACATAGTAAAAGCTCATGGTGGTACATATAAAGAATAAAGAGAAGAGGGTCAGCAACAGAAAGACATATTTGTTAAAGGTCTATGTAGTCCCTGTCAAAATGTGATCCACAACATAAAATAGATCAAGTAGAATAATGATATTATACATACAAATAAAAATATATTGTAGAAATACCAATATTACAACAGAAATACAATCATGGTTCTAGTTCGAGGTAAGGTGTTCCATGAAATAATCCCAAATTCCCAGTTCCACAGGACCTTTACCCCTTACTCTCGCTAACATAACCTCATAAGATGTGGTCTCACTCATTAAGATTTTCCACTCTTGAAGTGTTGGACATGTGGATGATTTCCAGTGCCTTAATATGATTCTGGCGGCTGAAGCTATCCCCACCATCAAAACTGAAAATGCACTTTTTGTCAAGATTGGAGTCTCTGTTTCATCCCCCAAAAGACATAAACGTGGGGATACTGGCAGGGATACTCCCGCCCATGCCTCCAGATATTTAAGTACACTCTGCCAAAATGGCTCAACCATAGGGCATTCCCATAGGAGATGCAGAAAAGTTCCCACTTCTTTTGCACACTTCCAGCATGAATTATTATTTGTTAGACCTATTTTGAAAAGCCTACAAGGTGTCCAATAATACCGGTGCAGAATTTTATACTGGATAAATTTCCCTCTAGCATCCTTGACGTATTTGCCATTTTGTGCTATGATTTGACTCCATGAATCCTTACTAATTTCACAATTAAGGTCTCTCTGCCAGATTATTCTCAAATTATCACATATACTGCTGATCATATAAATTGAGTTTTTATAGAATGTTGATGCCTTGTGACTAAAAGGATTGTCTAGATAATCAGTTATTGGGTTGGTTAGCCTCTCTGACTGAAATTTTTTAAATATGCAATGTCTAATTTGTAGGTATTTCCAGAAATCACCTTTTTCCCCCAACTGGTACTGTTGAACAAGTTCATGAAATGACATAAATGTGCCTTCTTTGAAGAGATCCTTTACAGTATGTATGCCCTTGTCAAGCCAGCTTTTCCAAAAAACCTTCTGCTTCCCAATCTTTACCTCTGGGTTGAGCCAGAGTGAAGCGTACAGTTGTTTGAAATGGGAAATCTTATGCATTTTGTGAACTTTCGCCCAAACCTCCTGAGAATGCCTAATAACTGGGTTAGTGTCTTTTCCTTTAGTTTTTAAACACTGCGACAGGACCTGTATTGGCTGAAATGGTGCTGCCAGGTTTTTCTCTATATTAGCCCACACTAATCCAGACTCCATTCCCCTCCAGTGATTGATTATCTTGGCCATCTCAAATGACAAACTATACAGTCTAACATCTGGAAGACCAAGCCCTCCTTTCTCTTTGGGCGCACACATTTTACTCCATTTAAATCTGGGCTTTCTTCCTGCCCATAGAAAGTCTCTGATTATACTTTCATATTGTTTAAAAATGTGGTCAGGTTTAGTAAGTGGCAACATCATAGATATATAATTGAATTGTGGCGCTATTACCATTTTGACAACATTTATCTTTCCCCAGAGGCTCAAATTCAACTTTCCCCATTTTCCCAAGCTTGTTTTAATGTTTTGAAGGAGAAATTGACAGATCATTAACAATATAGGAGATACATTGTCTGAAAAAGGAGATAATTATTTTCTTTAGTTGAGGAAAAAGTAAAAAAAAGGAGTTTTGGTGGTAATAACTATTGGTAAATATTATATATTTTAAATATTGTCTCCAGTGATGCAGATGATCTTGAATATTCCATCTCATTATATTATTGTATTTCATCTTTTTTCCTGAACAGGTTCAGCAGTGTGAAGAACGAGCTCCTTCCTGCTCACCCACTGGAGCTGTCAGAAAAAAATGTAAGTTGCTAAAAATATATTTATAAAGAAAGCACGACACCTCAATCAGCATTTAGTGTAGTGTCTTTTTTAGTCAAAATCCTCCCCAATATAAATATGAAAACCAGAGGAAGTAAAGTAGGAAACATTCAACTGAAGCTGTGAAGTTTAGACAAAACTCACACTCCCTGGTTTTGCTCAGACCCTTTGTTGAATTTCTCAAAAGAATAAAAATAAATAAAATTTTAGAAGCTGACAACAAAACTCACACCTAATGTTGGTACAAATTATGTGTGATGTCACATAATTCACAGCTGAGCTTTTCTTCTTTGAAAAATACAACTGCAAACATGATTCTAATGTAAATAAATTTACCATAAATATATCCATATGTGACATCACTGATACTGGCAGTTAATATTTGGTTTTCTATCAAACATCATTTTCCTTTAAGTAGAAATGACTCTGGGTTCTTCAGGGTTAAATTTCCACATCTGGAGCCACAGAAAAAACTCGACACTCACACCTTTTTGTGTCTGGTTTTCAGTTCCAGCTGAACCAGGACAAGATGAACTTCTCCACGCTGAGGAACATCCAGGGTCTCCACGCTCCGCTCAAGCTGCAGATGGAGTACAGGGCAGCGAGACAGGTGACGCCTCCTCCTCCTCCTCTTCCTCCTCTTCCTCCTCTTCCTCCTCCTCCTCCTCCTCCTCCCCCTCCTCTCGTCATTCTGGCGTTTCCACCACCCGTCCTTCACTCTCTGTGGTTTAATCCCGTTCCAGATCCAGCGGCTGCCGTTCCTGCAGAGCTCCAACCTGGCGCTGGACACGCTCAGAGGCAGCGACGAGTCCATTGGCTTCGAGGACATCCTCAACGGTGAGAGCTGCAGTAGTCAAGCCAAACCCCCCCCCCCCCCATATTTTCTTATCTTCGATGCATTGGAAACGTTGAGTTTTTCATCCTGAGAAATAAAGTGTACTTTTTTAAATCTACCTTACAGAGAATTAAGACAAAGAAATTCTTTTCTGTATGAAGTCATTTTTACTGACAAACTTCCTCAGGATTTATTATTCCTGTGAATCAGAAAACTAATATTTAGTTATAAAACCACAGTTTGTGAGAACTGCTTCACATCTTTGTTGAGAACATTAAATCCTGAATACTTTTCAGTTTAGAGGATAATAATAAAATACTTGGTACCAGATAGTTTAACTCTCTGAAAAAGGTTTAAAAAAAAAAACACATGCTATCAACCAGTTTTATATTTTAGGTGCAAAGACAAAACGTAACGTGTTCTCCTCCCAATGTTCCACTAAACTACAGCATCACTAGTTTCTCAGTGTTTGAGGTTATTTTATTTGCAGAGATACGTGTGTTTAGGGGAAGTTTGTTTGTGTCTGATGAGACAGATAAGACGTCTGAAAGAGAAGTGATGGAATAAAACTGATAAATGTCAGAACAAAACTCTGAAAACATGAGAACTTCCTCCTTCACATTCTCTGCACATCACAAACTCGATTTCTGAGAATTCTTCAGCCATGTTCTTTAATTCTACTTGTTGGCATCAGCACATTTACTGTTCAAACTGTAAATTCTTCAGGATTTATGTTCTGACTAATGCAAAAACACAGATGTGAAGCAGCTTTTATTACTTTGATTATTTTTAAAACTTAATGTTAACATTAAGACATTTTCATCAGGATATAAAACACGGTGTTCCTAATGCATGGAAATAAAAAATATTTAAGGGATTTAGTTGTTTCTGATAATCTTAATTTTCTGAACACAACTCTGCCTGTAAATCTGATGCTTAACCTGCGTTTGTGACGTTTCAGATCCGGCTCAGAGTGAAATGATGGGCGAGCCGCACATGATGGTGGAATACAAACTGGGCCTGTTGTAGAGAACACACACACACACACACACACACACACAGATTCAAATGATTGTTTTTTGTCTGCTTTCATTTTGCTCATTGGATCCAGATCGACAGCGACCGACTCAGGTTGTGGAGGCTTGTCCTTATTTTGTATGATTCCAAACCGGTTTGTGTTTCTAATAAACTGAAACGTAAAGATCCTCATGATGCGTCTTCATTTCAACAAATAGTTTGGATGCTGCTTTTAAACGTGATCAACATTTATTGAACTTGAAAAATCCTTCTGTGCTTTTAAATAGTTTCTGTCTGTGAATTATCATTATTCTAACAGTCGTGTCTTTGATCAGCGTGTTTTTCTGCCCATTTTCTCATTAAATATTTGATTCTGACTAACAAGAGGAAAAAACACAACTTTCCAGACCTGATCAGACTTCTGAGTGTTTTAAAGCAACGAAGTTAAATATCTGAACAATAGTTAACGTGATTCTCAGTCAAACACGTCGTGTTTTATTCATTAAACAGCTTGAATTAACTTGCTCTGATATGAGAGAAGCTCCAGCCACGTTTTTATCTATTTCAATAACCTGATCCATCGATTTGCACAAAAACCAATAAAATGCATTGTAATTAAGGCGTGTAAAGGACAATGTGTATTAATATTTTACTTTTTCAAAAAACAGTGTTTTATGAGTATTTATTTTTAAACATGAGAACTTCCTCCTTCACGTTCTCTCTGAACGACATGATGAGCCTTAGTTTCTATGATGGTGGGGGGGTCAGGAAACCACCTTTACCTGGGTAGTTTAGGCCTTGTGTGACTTCATTATTCTTCCATTGGTTCAGAAACGCAGAGCAGCAGCAACACTGAGTAAATGTGTTAAAACATGAATTTCATATTATCTGTTCAAATCAACACCTTATTATAGTGATTTATGTCATATATTCCATATAATCCTGAATATACGTTTCTATATAAATACTCAGGACTGTTTGTATTGGTCATATATTAACGTCATTCGGGTCAGATCATCTACAGCTTCAGAAAAAAAACAGACTCGCCTTGTATGTCTTTAAACACAGGAAGTCGACTTAAACACAAATCTAAAAGGGAAGTTGATCATTTGGTTTGTTGGTCGACGGCTGAGTTTATTAAACGAAACGATTTCTACTTAAAATCATCACTCAAAGGATTTTATTGCTGTTCTGTTGGATCTGGACTTGTTGGGTGAGGTTTATTTTTATTCTTCATTATATGATTTTAGTAGTAGAGTAGAATTCTCTTTACCACGATGAATAAGGTAAATATGGCTGTGTGTAAATCCAGGTGCTGAGAGTCATGGCAGCCCTGTCTACAAACATGCTGACAGCCAGCGTGTTGCTGAGTGTCTTCTTTCCCTCAGGTGAGCTGTTTGTTCACTTTTATTTGGAGTCCAATCCTTTCAGTCAGAAACAAAGCAGAAAGACCAGCTCCTTCTGACAACTGTTCACATCCTGCCTGAGGACTTTTATTCTGACATCGTCAACATGACGAGAAGAACAGCTGCTGAAGTGTGTTTGTTGGATCATGAATCATCTCATCATGGAGATTTTTCTACATTTATGTTCATCATGATCTTGATCTCACAGGTGCTTTGGATGCTTGTTCATCACACCTCTACATTACTGCACCAAAGGAGATGGAAGCACTGAGTGGATCCTGTTTAAACATCCCATGTACATTCAGAATAAACCTTTCTGGATCATTTGATAATGATTACAGAGGCATACCAACCTTTGGATCATGGATTAAAAATCACTCCCATCCTAGCCACTTTCAAGACAATATGATTTACAGCAGTAGTTTGACAGTTAACAAATATCCAATGAAAATGACTGGAAACCTGAATCAGAACAACTGCACCACTCTATTTTCTAATTTAACCTCCACATATACAGACACATACTACTTCAGAGCTGGTAGGAGGGGGGGCTTCATAGCAACAGCTTTGTGTGATTCTATTCATATAACAGTCAAAGGTAAGACAGATTTATTGTAATCAGCATTTAATAACATTATTATTTTGTTCCTCCTGGTCAAACTGACCATGAAGACGTCACTTCATCATGTGTTGTAGATTAGGGACTAAATCCACAGCCTTTATTTGTGCAGAAATGTGTTTAAAAGTTCATCTGAAGATAATCAGAGTCTCAGTGAGTTTGATTTGACTCATTTATGTTTTATCTTCACATTTTAACTGGTGAATGTTTGTCTCTGACGTTGTCAACACATTCTGATTATTATAAAGACACTGATCTACATCTACTGTCCACTGACTCTGACATTTCTTTGTTGGAGATTCTCCTCCGAGGCCCAGAATAGAAATCTCAGGTGAGCAGAAGGAGAACGGGTCTGTCACTATCACCTGCTCAGCTGTCACTTCCTGTCCACAAGCCCCGCCTACACTCACCTGGAGCCTACAAGATGCTCCCATCTACAGAAAGGAAAACACAGATGGAACCTCCACCACTGAGATCCAGGTGAACATCATTCTGACGGACAAACACGACGGACACGTCATCACCTGTTCTGCCAGATATCCTGTGAATGGAGGAAACAACTTCAAGACAGCAGAGAGAAAACAGACTCTCAGTGTTCCATGTGAGAGTTTGTTGTTGGATGCTGTCCACACATGATGGTTGATGGGATGTCAGCTGATTCTTGTTAAATGTTCCTCAGATTCTCCTAAAGACACCTCAGTGAGGATCAGTCCATCAGATCCAGTGTCTCCAGGTACCATGGTGACCCTGACCTGCTCCAGCAGAGCCAAGCCTGGTGTCAGCTTCACCTGGTTCAGGATCAGCCAGAAAGAAACCATGGAAGTATCTGAAGGAGAGATCTACAGCTTCAACGTGACGGATGAAGGAGTTTATTACTGTGTGGCCACAAATGATGTTGGTGATCAGACGTCGTCAATGATTAATGTGACTCTTAAAGGTAACTGAAGGACTGAGATGCACCAGTTATGATATTTCCACATTCAACTATTAATCTTTCTTTATTAAAGTTAAAGTTTATCTCGTATCTCCTCCTAGTGGAAAGGGCAAACACCAACAATAGTTATATCAAATCGACTGAATCCTGTGCTGTGTCTTTTGGTGTTCGTAATGGTTACTATCTTGACGTATTCGCCATTTTTGTGCAAGATTTTAGCACAATGTGTTCCTGATGGGGATGTTAGAGTGGTGACGTCATCGTTAGAGTGGAGAAGCACCAAAAATTCCTCTGTAGAAAATATTTCTAACACGCCGCCACGGCCTGAGTTTTCATTTTTACATCCTAACGTCCCTGATCGCTAAAAGGTTTTGGTGCTATGACCTTCTGCAAAGCTGCGCTTGGAGGGTCATAGCGCCAAAACCGTAGGAACCCGGGGATGGTGCAGAAGTGTTTTAAAAATCCACAGTAGAGTCCCGACGCCCAACGGCCCAACCCCAGCTCTTACGCCGCGAGAATCGGTGAGTTTGTTGAATTTTTTTGTCCATCCGCAGGATCAGGAAGTGACGTTCGCTCTAATCAGTTGACGCTGATTCTTGGAGGAATCGTTGGAGGCTTCCTGCTCATCTGTCTGTTTTTCTGTGTGAGGTGAGCATCAAGGATTAAAGCAGGTCTGACTGCATCCACATGATCTGAACTCACCAGTCGTCTCCTCTCTGTGTTTTTCTACAGCGTTCTCGTGTCTAGGTCGAGACGTTCAACTCCTCAAGAGGCGGAGGTGAGGAAATACTAAACTTATAATTTAACGCATTTAATTAATGTGAGTGAAGAACAGCACCAAATGAGCTTCATAGGACGCTGGAGACCTGCTTCTCACATCCTGTTTTTTTGTCAGATCCAGTATGGAGAGATCCAGTTCTCCAGGCCTGGACCTGGTCCGGGACCTGACCCGCGTCAGATCCAGCGCCAGCAGCAGGACACGACGTACGGCGAGGTGAGGACGGCCCGGCCCAGCAGCGAGGGCTCAGAGGACCTGTACAGTCAGGTGTGGAGGTGAACAGGCGGCTCTGAAGGCGGATTCAATGCCGAGTGTTTCAGACACGGAGAAGAACATGGAAGGAAACAGATGTAGTGAATGTGGCAGCAGGAGAAGTGAAACACAAAATCAGAAATAAAAAGGTTCATGTTATTCTGTTCATTGATGTTTTAACAAGGTGTGAATAATCCTACATTTTACAGAGGCTTTTCTTCCTTTTCTCTTTATTTTACCTGTTGTTAAAAAAACATGATTTTATACTTGACTGGCGTTTCACTCATTTCTACAAATATGTTTTATCTAGTTTCTGTATTTAGCGTTTCTGGACCGTACATACACACATTTAATTTGTGATTTCTACTTTCTAACATTAAAAGCTTTGACTCAACTCTCTTGAAAAAAATTAAAAACAGCCTGAGATAAAAACAAAACGATTCTATTAGTTAAAGTTCATAATGTTCTTGTTTTACAGTAATACTGTGTGTAGTAATACTGTGTGTAGTAATACTGTGTGCAGTAATACTGTGTGTAGTAATACTGTGTGTAGTAATACTCTGTGTAGTAATACTGTGTGTAGTAATACTGTGTGTAGTAATACTGTGTGCAGTAATACTGTGTGTAGTAATACTCTGTGTAGTAATACTGTGTGCAGTAATACTGTGTGTAGTAATACTCTGTGTAGTAATACTGTGTGCAGTAATACTGTGTGTAGTAATACTCTGTGTAGTAATACTGTGTGTAGTAATACTGTAGGTAGTAATACTCTGTGTAGTAATACTGTGTGCAGTAATACTGTGTGTAGTAATACTCTTTACAGTAATACTGTGTGCAGTAATACTGTGTGTAGTAATACTGTGTGTAGTAATACTCTTTACAGTAATACTGTGTGCAGTAATACTGTGTGTAGTAATACTCTTTACAGTGATACTCTGTGTAGTAATACTGTGTGTAGTAATACTCTGTGCAGTAATACTCTTTACAGTAATACTCTGTGTAGTAATACTCTGTGTAGTAATACTGTGTGCAGTAATACTGTGTGCAGTAATACTGTGTGCAGTAATACTCTTTACAGTAATACTCTGTACCTGCAGCCACTTATACATATAACATGCTTCTGTGCTCTATTACAATATTTCAGTATGAATTATTTGTCATAATTGTGCAAATTTCATGTTTTTTTTATTTTTTATCTTATAGTGTGATAGTGTAGTGTTTTATTATTCTGAACTATTATTACTGTTGTTATAATTATCTGTATGATTGGACCAGAGAGCTGAGAGCTGCAGTAGCACCAGAGCCACAACAACGCGACTGTGTGATGTCATAAAGATGCTCCACATTTAGACAAACTGTGCTGTCAGTAAAGTCAATGCTGACCTGATGTACACTGGTGATAAAAGTTCTTCACATATAACTGGCTGAAGAAAACCACAAATGTGATGACTTATAACCAGACGTGGACTATATTCTGTCTTTTATACTTGTGTTTTTTTTAATACTGTTATTTGCATATTTTTACCTTTACTGTTTATACTTTGCCTGCTTTACAACTATAGACGGTGTTCATTAATGTGTTCTATCCCTATCAAATAAACAAATAAATGAATAAAATAAAAATCTTCTCTTTGATTAATATATATATATATTGTCATCCATAGAGTTGATCAGGTTGTTGATTGTGGAATGCTGGTTCACTCCTCTGTGATCAATATTTGAGACAAATGGTTTTTATGTATGTAGAAAATGTTCTTCAAATTCATCTCAGAATAAAATGGGAGCAAAAGCAAAAGTTACTGTTGTTGTTCAGTGTAGTTCCTGTATGATATTAATGTGTTGGAGACAAACACAACAGACAACTTTATAACAGATTTATCTTTATTCCATTTTATTTTTCAAAAAATACACATTTTCTATGATGTAAATATAAACACACATTCAACATAATGTACTTCACTGTAAATGTGTGGACAGACCTGCTTCTGGTGTCTACGAGTCACATTCTCTAAAACAACTTTGGACTATTTATTTGTGTTCAGGCTGCAAAAAATACAAGAAAATCATAAAACACAGATATTGAGAATGACTCTGATCACAGGCTGATCGCTGTAACACTCAGTTTATTATTGATCCTCAAAGCATCAACTTCTCTATTCACATCAACTTCTCTCATTTCACCTTATTTGGTTGTAAAGCTGCTAAATATAAAATGAGCTCAGAGACTAAAACGCTGCAAACTAACTATTTACATGAAGCTGACGTCCTGTGAGGAAGAAAGTACTGAGACACCTTTAAATGACAAATCTAAAAGAAGAAGAGAATCTAAAAAAACACTTAATACAACTCATTGCAAGGCTGAATGCTCACAATTATTCATTATATATAAAGAGAAAATAAACTATATAACACACGAATCACAATAATGACACAAGTGCTTCTAGACAACGTCTCTTCTACAAAGCTCATATCAAACTGATGAACTCTGGACTCATCTTTATCTTTCTAAACTCATACAAAGCACCACCAGTTAATACTTACAGGTCCAGAGGAAGAAATTATCTACCTTCATGTAGGTGGAAAACTAACACAATGCAACAAGGAATCGTCCTATAACAGAGAACAGACAACGATGGGTATTATGGGGTGGCATTAATACCAAACATGTGGTTCAACATGACGACTCAATCACTGCGTTGACGTGTTCTGCTTCTGCCGAGTCCTGTAGAAAATAATAAAACACACAGACAGTGGATGTCAGTGATTTATAGTGAAGTTACTGCAGCTCAAACAGTTTCCTTCACTACACAACAATTGAAACAATTAGAAACAGGACCCACTGACACACAGAGGGTTTTTTTTATAAACTTGAGCAGATAACTAGACAATTCACACAGCAATTGTGAGAGTTCGAGCTGGGTCGCTGTGGCTCTTTAAAACATTTGACACCAGGGATGTGATCCTGGGGTCCCTCTGGTCATTACTGCCAAGTTTGGTATGTGTCGGACATTTAGATCCAATGTTATTAAGGAAAAACCAGCAGCCAATCAGCTCTCAGTCTGTCATGCTGTAAGAGCTGGAACTGTTGCTATGGTTACTCACACACCAGCTGCAGCTCTTTGATGTAGAGGAGGACATTAACGGTTCAACCCACACTCTTCTCCCAACGTGTGGGGAGAAACGTCTGTTTCACATGCGCCTAACAACTGCTCATAACTCAAAAACCGTGTTTCATAATCACAAAATGAGCATATTCTCTGAGAGCTGAGGGTCCAACAATTTTGGAAAATGCAGCATGACTCAGTGAAAATTTATAATGGGAGAGATAGGAAGAGCAGGAGGTGCAAGCTGCGTTTGGAGGCTCATAGCGCTGGAACCGTACAACTCTCTGCTTTCTTACTCACATTGGAGCGATCGGGAGGGTCGTGCCAACGTTTTGATGAAAAACCGTGATTCATAATCACAAAAAGGAATTTTTGATGCTTCTCCACTCTAACAATGACATCACCACTCTAACGTCCTCTTCCGGAATGCTTTGCGCCAAAATCTCGCACGAAAATGGTGAATTTTCGCAAATTTCGCCACCAAAAGACATACCACAGAATTCCCGACCGAGCCGGTTGATTTGTTATAACTATTGTGGGGTTTGCCCTTTCTCCTAGGAGAAGAAGCAAGATGAACCTTTGGCAAAAGATAGATAGATAGATAGATAGATAGATAGATAGATAGATAGATAGATAGATAGATAGATAGATAGATAGATAGATAGATAGATAGATAGATGATAGATAGATAGATAGATAGATAGATGATAGATAGATAGATAGATAGATAGATAGATAGATGATAGATAGATAGATAGATAGATAGATAGATAGATAGATAGATAGATAGATAGATAGATAGATAGATAGATAGATAGATAGATAGATAGATAGATAGATAGATAGATGATAGATAGATAGATAGATAGATGATAGATAGATAGATAGATAGATAGATAGATAGATGATAGATAGATAGATAGATAGATAGATGATAGATAGATAGATAGATAGATAGATAGATAGATAGATAGATAGATAGATAGATAGATAGATAGATAGATAGATAGATAGATAGATAGATAGATAGATAGATAGATAGAACTAATTAACCTGTTACCTTCACTGGTTTGGTGGAGCGTCTTGTTCTTAACCAGCTGGGATAAAAGGAGAAGGAAACAAGTCAGTTGTTCATGCTTTTATGTTATTTATCTATTTCATTTATCAGATTATCACAAAGTTTGTCTCACCACTGAAAAATGACCATTGAACCGATGAGCATCACGATTCCCAGGGTCTTCACCACAACTTCAACAGCCACAGATTTACGATCCTGTTCATCACCTGTAGCACGACACGATGGTCAAGTTCTAATAAATAGAAAATGTTTGAGCTCCTGTTGGTTCCTGAATTTACCTTTAAGAGTCACATTAATCATTGATGACGTCTGATCACCAACATCATTTGTGGCCACACAGTAATAAACTCCTTCATCCATCACATTGAAGCTGTAGATCTCTCCTTCAGATACTTCCATGGTTTCTTTCGGGCTGATCCTGAACCAGGTGAAGCTGACACCAGGCTTGGCTCTGCTGGAGCAGGTCAGGGTCACCATGGTACCTGGAGACACTGGATCTGATGGACTGATCCTCACTGAGGTGTCTTTAGGAGAATCTGAGGAACATTTAACAAAAATCAGCTGACATCCCATCAACCATCATGTGTGGACAGCATCCAACAACAAACTCTCACATGGAACACTGAGAGTCTTTTTTCTCTCTGCTGTCTTCAAGTTGTTTCCTCCATTCACAGGATATCTGGCAGAACAGGTGATGACGTGTCCGTCGTGTTTGTCCGTCAGAATGATGTTCACCTGGATCTCAGTGGTGGAGGTTCCATCTGTGTTTTCCTTTCTGTAGATGGGAGCATCTTGTAGGCTCCAGGTGAGTGTAGGCGGGGCTTGTGGACAGGAAGTGACAGCTGAGCAGGTGATAGTGACAGACCCGTTCTCCTTCTGCTCACCTGAGATTTCTATTCTGGGCCTCGGAGGAGAATCTCCAACAAAGAAATGTCAGAGTCAGTGGACAGTAGATGTAGATCAGTGTCTTTATAATAATCAGAACATTCACCAGTTAAAATGTGAAGACACATTTCTGCACAAATAAAGGCTGTGGATTTAGTCTCTAATCTACAACACATGATGAAGTGACTTGAATTTGAAGGTGAGTTTTACACAAAAGATGCAACATGTTTTAATTAAAAAAACAATGTTATTAAATGCTGATTATAATAAATCTGTCTTACCTTTGACTGTTATATGAATAGAATCACAAATAGCTGTTGCTATGAAGCCCCCCCTCCTACCAGCTCTGAAGTAGTATGTGTCTGTATATGTGGAGGTTAAATTAGAAAATAGAGTGGTGCAGTTGTTCTGATTCAGGTTTCCAGTCATTTTCATTGGATATTTGTTAACTGTCAAACTACTGTTGTAAATCAGATTGTCTTGAAAGAGGCTAGGATGGGAGTCATTTTTGATCCATGATCCAAAGGTTGGTATGTCTCTGTATTGTTTATCAAATGATCCAGGAAGGTCTATTCTGAATGTACATGGGATGTTTAAACAGGATCCACTCAGTGCTTCCATCTCCTTTGGTGCAGTAATGTAGAGGTGTGATAAACAAGCATCCAAAGCACCTGTGAGATCAAGGTCATGATGAACATAAATGTAGAAAAATCTCCATGATGAGATGATTAATGATCCAACAAACACACTTCAGCAGCTGTTCTTCTCGTCATGTTGACGATGTCAGAATAAAAGTCCTCAGGCAGGATGTGAACAGTTGTCAGAAGGAGCTGGTCTTTCTGCTTTGTTTCTGACTGAAAGGATTGGACTCCAAATAAAAGTGAACAAACAGCTCACCTGAGGGAAAGAAGACACTCAGCAACACGCTGGCTGTCAGCATGTTTGTAGACAGGGCTGCCATGACTCTCAGCACCTGGATTTACACACAGCCATATTTACCTTATTCATCGTGGTAAAGAGAATTCTACTCTACTACTAAAATCATATAATGAAGAATAAAAATAAACCTCACCCAACAAGTCCAGATCCAACAGAACAGCAATAAAATCCTTTGAGTGATGATTTTAAGTAGAAATTGTTCCGTTTAATAAACTCAGCCGTCGACCAACAAACCAAATGATCAACTTCCCTTTTAGATTTGTGTTTAAGTCGACTTCCTGTGTTTAAAGACATACAAGGCGAGTCTGTTTTTTTTCTGAAGCTGTAGATGATCTGACCCGAGTGACGTGAACGTGAAGGAGGAAGTTCTCATGTTTTCAGAGTTTTATTCTGACATTTATCAGTTCTATTCCATCACTTCTCTTTCAGACGTCTTATCTGTCTCATCAGACACAAACAAACTTCCCTAATTAAACACACGTATCTCTGCAAATAAAATAACCTCAAATACTGAGAAACTAGTGGTGCTGTAGTTTAGTGGAACGTTAAGTTATGTCTGGGCATCATTGCCCCTGGAAGTTTGAGCTTCAAAAACAATATTTCTTATATTTTTGTGAATCTTTATGCACCAGTTTGTGTCCTTTCTTTTAATATTGTCGCTGCACGGATGATTTATGTTTTTTGTTCCTTCAAAATAAAAGTCCTTATTCTCAGTTGTATTTATTAATGCATTTTCAATGACACTTTAGTTTTTTTTTTCAATAATAAAGGGGACATATCCCCTACATTACAATAACATATAACTGGCTGAAGAAAACCACAAATGTGATGACTTATAATCAGACATGTGTACTATATTCTGTCTTTTATACTTGTGTTTTTTTAATACTTTTATTTGCATATTTTTACTTATACTGGGGGACACATTGAGTCGGGTCTGGGCATCATTGCCCCTGAAAGTTTGAGCATCAAAAACAATATTTCTTACATTTTTCTTTTAATATCGATGATGCACAGATGATGTACTTTTTTTTATTCTTTCAAAATAAAAGTCCTTCTCGGTTCAGAAAAAAACAATATTCAGAATGACAGAATGAAACATGTACAAAACATCAACTTCTCTTATTTCACCTTATTTGTTTGTGGAGCTGCTGGATATCAAAAGAGCTTCATGACAGGTCCATACAGAACAAATACTATATGATCATTTGTAGGTTTAAATTTGTATTTTACACACACATACACACACACATCAGTATTTTATTGGTTTTTATTATTCATTCTTATTTATTATGTTGTTGAATTATATCTTAGCAGCTCCTTCAGCCAGAGACTCAAACACCCTCGCTGCAAGAAGGAGCGCTTTCGCAGATCCTTCATCCCGACAGCAATAAGACTTTATAACAACACATAAACCTCACTGTAGTCACTGTCACTTTTTCACTGGTCACTTTTTTTTCTCTTCACACACACCCTGCACCTTAAGTGTGCATTAGCTATGTATGTGTACATGTGGGTATGTGCGTGGATATGTATGTCCATATATATATATATGCAAATATGTGTGTATGTGTATGTATGTAGGTATGTACGTGCATGCATGTATGTATATATGCCTTGCTTATGCATACTTTTTTTCTTACTCTTTTCTTACTATTTATTAGCATTTTTTCTCCATTCTATGTCGATAATGCATACTGTGTATGCGGATCATCAACAAATTCTGCAAATTTTTACATTGTGTTGTGTGTTTTTTTATTTTTATTTCTTTATAGTTTTTTTATCTTCAGCTTTATTTTCTTCTCTTTATCTGTAACGCTGCAGTAACACACAAATTTCCCCGTTGTGGGATCAATGAAGTTTTATCTTATCTTATATATCACCTCCCTTTTACTACAATAAAGCAAAGTAAAGATAACTATTGTTCATAGACTTATGTGTTATAATAAAGACTTATGTGTTATAATAAACCCATTCACGTGGTGATGGAGCCGATAAGGAAAAGCTGGTCGAGGCCGGCGGTGAGGGAGGGGAGAGAAGAAACGTAGAGGTTCTGTAACTCACTGTAGCAATCAATTGAAATCTCACCGCCATCGGACCAGCCGGTTCAACCACTTCCTGTTCCGGTATTTATAGTCCGCGTATCACTTCTCTGTTTCACTCACGGTCTTCCAAATAATAAAATATATAACATATATATATTTTCGACAGAGAATCAAGCGTGTTGCATTTTTTCCAGATATCTTTAACGCTTTTAATCATGTTTATAAGGTTGAATTTGACGATTCTATTGCAAATTCCTTACGCCGCGATGCACCCTGGGAAGGCTATCCGTAAAGAACGTCCGCAAACATCACGGTAAGCGCCTTTTGTTGTTGGTTATGCGGGTTTCTAACGATGTTTTTAGGACGCAAACCGCTTCTATTTGCGGAATTAAAAGTCGATTCTGTCGTTTTTTGCGGCGACACGTTGTTCCCAACAACAGCAGCAGCTTCTGTAGTAAAGTTGACTTTACTCGTTTAAGTCGCGGTTTGTCTTATTATTGTCATTGGTGACACATGTGAGGTGAATACAGAAGACACAGAATCTATTCATTTTATTTATTTATACAGAAAATAGAGTTAGAATATTGTGTATAATAATAATGTGTTTCACTACAGATGGCAACACTATTTAAAACATAAAAACATGAAATAAGATAAATTATCTGAAATGCAAAGTTCAATGATTATTAAAAGATGAAAAATCAAATATTATTCCATAAAATGCTACTGAGGATCATTAAGAACATGAAGAATATTTTCTGTAAGATGTTTAAAAGGAGATTATAAAGGAGCCAATTAAATAATCCCACAAACAGCTCCAATCTAAATAAATCTCTAAATAGTGGTTAGTTGCAGCTACTACTGATATTATATTAAACTATTTTATTATTGTATTGATGATGTGGATATTGATGATATATATTGATGCTGTAACAGGAACAGATAAAATACTTTATTTAGTGTTGGAGCTCAGGTTTGGGATTCATCAATAAAACTGTATCAGGAGGTTTTAGGGTTAAACAGGTTAACATTTTAAAATGTCATGATGACAGATACACATTAATTTGCTGGGAATGAGACTAGTGTTAATTAAGGTTAAGAAAATGGACATTTTGCTACTGAAAAGGGATATTTTAGCCCTGGAAATGAGACTTTTCAAATGAAAAATCAGACAGGACGCTAGAAAAGGACATTATAATACAACTAGCTGCTTGTTTTCTGTGATTTAATTCAAATTCCGTGCATATTCCTCTGATGTTTTCCATTGGTATAAATGGAAAATGTTGATTTGCAACAGTATAAAGGTTTTTTCATGCAATAAATGAATACAATTTTTTGCAAGGATTTTAACTGATAAAGTGCAAAAAAAAAAACATAAAGTGCTGGATTTCAAACACAAACCAGCATTGATCACTTCCAATAATCGACCACCGGGCGTCAGCATTGATCCACATTCAGACCCTGATGACCCACAGATCCTCCTCAGCCCACTGATCCAGAACCCTGGAAACCGCATATCAGGCTGTGTAGGACCAGGACAGAGTCAATAAACCAGAATAAACCAGAATAAACCAGAATAAAACAGAATAAAACAGAATAAAACAGAATAAACCAGAATAAACCAGAATAAACCAGAATAAACCAGGAAGAGTGGAACACAGGAATAATGTCTGGACGTCCTGGTCCTGGTGGGACCATGAGGTACACAACATGTAGTATTGACTGTGTAGTACCTCTGCAGTCAAAATACACAGCGATAGTACTGTATTTAAGTCCAATTCTGAGGTATTTTAATGCTACTTTATACTTTACTCACAGTAAGTATTGTACTTTAACTATACTGACTCATTATACTGAAATACTTTACTTCATCAATTGTAATACTTGTGTACTTTATTGCAATGCATTAATAAATCTACTCATAATACTTGGATAACTACATCTACTCGTAATACTGCAATACTTTATTTACATCAACTTTCAATACTTTTGTACTTTAACTGCATCAATGTGACTTTTAAGAGCTTAATGATGATTTTGGTGATAAGTGATAATTAGATGATGACGAAGATGATGATGATGACACTGCTGATGATGATGATGCTGCTGTTACTCATCACCAGAACCTTTAGAATCTCGTTGAATTAACTTCTAACCAAACAGTGATGACATGAATTCATCAGAATAAACAATGGCGTTTGTTTTGGAGAAAATCTCCCATGATGCCGTTCACATTCAGCTTCTGTTGCCGGGAGATGTTCAGATATTTTTAAATTTAGAAAAAAGAAAAATCCACTCTGAGCTTTGGTTTTTAGTTTGTACGACATGTTTCTACATCGTGAAGTCACGAGGCCAAAGCAGCTCCACCAATCAAAGCCAGTTTGTGTTTTAGGCAAAAGCAACGAGATAAAGAGGAGAAAACAGCCAGTCAAACAATTAAACAACAATTAAATATATATATATATATATATATATATATATATATATATATATATATATATATATATATATATATATATAAATTAAAAAGGAGAACATTTAACTAAAATTAGGAAGTGGTGACATCTCGTATAAGAACAGCGGTGAGGTGGTGTCAGGAATAGTTCCTGTTCCTTCCAGTGGGGCTTTTGACTGATGGTCCACTCGTCTTCTTTCTCCTCGTGGGCGCTGAAGTCGCTGCTTCTTTGTCTCCATCTCAGCTTCTCTGTGGGTGGTGGACGTGTCTCCTTCCTGTTTGAAGCTTTGTCCCAGACCTGGTGAAGGACAGGGCCTCCTCCCACTGGACGCATCAGATCCCTGCTTCAGTTTCCTCTCAGCCGTCGCCTTCTGCTCCTTTTTTAGTTTTAAAAGCTACTAAGGTTCCAGAATAAACGGGTCTTAATGTTTAATTATGTATTTGATGTAAAGCTTCTAGAACCACATCATGAAGTTTGAGGTTTAACTAATGGACAGTTCCATGAGGTTTGACTTATTCCTTTCGTTATGTATGTAGATGATGGATCTGCGGCGCCACCTAGTGGCTGCATGGCGCCACATTCGTCCTGGTTGCTCAGACACAAAGTCATTGAAGTATTGAGGAGATACAGCATTTTTTATATATAAGCTACAGCAAAAACAGTTTGAAATATTAAAAATCCTGCAAAATGTGATTAGTCTGGCTTTGTCCAGGGATGTTTCGTGCCAAATTTGCCTATAATTGATTAAAATCTGCATGAAAATCCAGATTAGGATGAAATGCCAAATGGAAAAAAATCTATGTTGAAACAAATGGGAGCAGCAATAAGAAGAGAATATGGACTTTTGAGACGTATGGTTAAAAAGTTCTAGGTCAAAATGTAAAGTTTGTTGTTACAGCGCCATCATCTGGCATTTTCACCCCAGCAAAACACGAGTCTGACTTTAACACACTTTTAGTGCCCAACAGGACACTTAAACCCGTGTTTTTGAAGCTTCCAAAAGGGCACTTCAAAACAATTATTAGTTCCTATAGTAAACTCTAAATGCTTTTTAGGTCCCAGAGGGCACTTTAACATGCCCCCCCCCCCCGTGCACGCCACTGCTGCTCAGCCCATAATGCAGCTAGAATGTCCCTTTTTAATCAAATATGAAGAGACTCGTTCCAGGAGTTTGCTGCTTTAAGAAGTTCTCAGCGCGCCGTGAGACGCTGGAGGACGCCGCCCTCCTCATCAGACGCTGTCTTCCTAACGAGATGGAGAAGGGAACCTCCTCGCCTGGCGTTATGCGGCGATCCGTCTTCATCAAGCACAACATCGAGGCTTCCACAACTGAACCGCTGCTAATAAAACCCGTCTGAGCGTGCAGAGTCGCCCCCCCCACCGCCCACCGCCCACCGCCCAGGGAGGAGTGACGTCCCTCAGCGTCCCTCAAGGACACGCGGAGGAATTCATCCAAGGCCCAGCGCTGTTTGGAGAAACTTCCCACCACAACATCAGCCTCAAAGCAGCTCAGCCAATCACAGAGAGCCATGATGGGGGGTAGGGGGGGGTGACTGGTCACGAGAATTTTTGAGGTCACATGACCAGTCACTTTTGCTCACAGCCATTGGACATGTGAGCATCATTGTCTCACAACCAAAGGTTGACTTTTAATCAGAATTTTGGAGAATTTTACAAAAAAAACTGAAAACACGCCAGAGGCTTAAGTGGTTGAAGGTCGTGCGTTGTATGTGAAGTTGTGACGTCACTAACAAGAGCTACTCGTGGTTTAGGCTCAGTGAGGGTCACGGCTCCGTTTCGTCTCAGCGAGGCGTCACATGATGTTTCAAACGCCGCCGCCTCACTTCAAAGCAGCAACTGGGCCCGTCCGTCAGGGCGCTAACGCCAGGCCTTCCAGGCCAGGTGGAACGCCACTTTATCCGCGTTAGTCGGACGCGACCGGAACGGAAAAGCGTGTCGCCGTCTGCTAATGATTTACCTTCCATGTTCACCGGCAGCCGGCGGAAATCGGTGGAAAATCTGATTTCCCCGCTCGGCGCCTTCTGAAGAATCGGCTCATTGGATGAAGACGTTCAGATCGACTCGCCTTCCTGGGAAAAAACGCTGAGCGGGGTGAAGCGTCCTCGATATGAGGAGATTCCTCTCATTCCTGTGTGTGTGTGTGTGTGTGTGTGTGTGTGTGTGTGTGTGTGTGTGTGTGTGTGTGTGTGTGTGTGTGCGTGTGTGTGTGTGTGTGTGTGTCAGGGTGAATTAAAAAGTAGTCAAGACAGGACTGAACATCTGAAGACTCATAAACTCATAATCCTCTTCTACTTCACTTCTTTAGGCCCCTTTAGGTTCTTAATGCACATATCAAGGCTTCTGGAAATTTATTATTAATGTTATTACACATTATATATATTGCACACATTAAGGTTATAGCACATATTAAGGTTACTTTTATTTGTTTAGTTTATTGCAAATACTAAGCTTATTGGACAGATTATTTCACGTATTCAGATTATTTCATATATTAAGGTTGTTGCACATATTAAGGTATTTGCACATTTTTGGGTTATTTCACATATTGGGGTTTTTGCACATCTTAAGACTAATGCACATATTAGGGTTATTATTATTGTGGTTATTTTATCCTATGTCAAGGTTATCTCACATATTAGGATTATTGCACATATTAAGGATAACACATATTAGGGTTATTGCATATAATAAGGTTATTGCATGTGTTATGGTTATTTTTTACATATAAATCTATTGCATATTTAAGGTTATTCTTATGCTGAAAGATGCTGTCAGACGTCCTGCTGCTGGACTGCTGACTCCTAGTCCCCAGAGGAAGTCGTTTCTGGCTCCTCTATGACGGGACGCGGCGGCGGCGGCGGTGGCCGACCCGGGGCCTCAGAGCCAGCTCTCTCAGCTCGACTCGCCAGGCCTGACAACCACTTGTTCTCTGGCAGCGTTCCTCAGCACAGCAGGGAGCAGGGGAAGGAGCTGGCTGCCAAACATGCAGAGATGCTCATATTTATAAAGGGAAATATTCCATTGATGCTTCAGAAGCGCGATATGAATCACGCTGAAGTCTCTGCTGCTCCGAAGGCCAAAAAAAAAACGGCTTCAGAACAAAAAGCCAAAAGCTTAAAGTGATCTGATAAAATGTGCAAAGCTTTTAATCATTTCTCGACACGCGCAAAAGGTTCCAGAAGCTGCTGTAAAACATCTAATCTGCCTGAAATATGTAACATGGCAGAAGGAAACAAAGTGATTCTGCATGTTAACACACATTTCAAGATATTTAATGTTTATGTCTCCTACTAAAAGTTAGTTTTACTGCCGCCGCGTTTGTCTCTGTCACCTAAAATATTTATGACAGAAAGAGGATTTCACACAAAACTACCACTGCTCGGATATTTTTATTAGTGGAAAAAAATAAGACAATTATATGAAATAATAAATGTTGTGTAAATGATTATTACAGTAAAATGATACTAGTATAAATAATTCTTGTAATTTAAGTTGTGAAATCTGCAGTTATTTACTGTAAACATTATTACTTATGTTTACTGTCATTTACTATAAATTACAGTGGTCAATAAGTTCCTGCATTATTAAGAAAATGAATCACCCAATACTATAAATAAACTAAAACCACTGTATTTAATTGATTTTTACACAAAACTAGCAGTACTTTCATTTTTTTAGACTTTTTTTTACAATTATTAATGCAGGTAAAATCACACTATATAATTGACTTTTAATTTTATAATGAATCTCCTGATACTGTGAATAAAACTGAAAACACAACATTTAATTGAATTTTATTCCAGAGAAAAAACGTTTTCACACGAAGCTACCACTAGTACTACGTACTACTACTACTTTAGTATTTTTACTGCACGTATTAAAAAATGAAATAGTTTTTACACATAATACATAAATATAACTAAAACCACAGGATTTAATTTATTTTTGTAAGAACACAACACTGTAAACATCAGTACTTTTACTGTAAATTATAATTAATTATAATAACTTTACGGTTAGTTTATATGTTTTTATTGTACAATTCAAAAACTTTATTGTTCGTTCACCTCTGACGACAAACACGTTTCTCCTCTCCTCTCCTATTTTTCACTGTGTTATCGAATCACAGTTATTTTAATTCTAAAATGTGCTGCCCTTCATTAAAACAAGCTAAATTACCTCATTTAAAAATAATGAAATAATCTTTGTACAATTTATTTAAATGTGCAGACAAGTCAAATATTTGGTTCAGTTCATTGTCTGAATGTTAAATTTATTGAAGGTTAAAATACAGAAAAACAGCCTAAATAAGGAGGAGTTAAACTATAAAATTGACCTAAAATAACAAAAGTAGAAGTAATTCCATCCTAATGGATTCAAGTAGAAATTAAAGTGAATTCCCTTCTCGAAATATTTAAAAGTACTGCAAAAAATAGTGTTTAATTGATTTTATTATAAAACTGTAAATACAACTGAAATCACAGTGTTTAATTGATTTGTATTCACACAAAACTACCACTAATTTATGTATATTTCACAGTAAATCACACTTGTCAAAGCTCTTGTATTATACTACAGTTAATCACCTAATAGTGTAAATACAACATTTAATCACAGTATTTTACAGATTTTTTTCACCTTATTTTACAGTAAAGACACAATATTGTAAAATATTGAAGTGAAGTACTTTCAGTAACTTTATGCCAGTTATTTACCATAAATTCTAAGGTTTTGCAGTGAATATAAAGGATGGAAACAGCAAAAATGTTCATCCTCATTTCTAATCCTCATGAGGAACAAACACTCAGGTTAAAGGTTTTATTTGATTCTGCGTTCAGGAATAAACTGGGACAAACTGCTGCTCATTAACGCCGTTCTTGCTGCTCCAAACGAACAATGTGATATTTGTGAGGACGTGATGCGGGGATAAACTGCGGCGCCCCCCGCCGCTCTGATTCACATCCGCCGCCGCTCTGACCTTTTATGCAAATGTATAATTAACTCATCAAACACGTCAATCACAACTTTATTAGTCACAGCGTCGCGACGTGGCTCCATGGGAAGAAAACACCGACACGCCGTGTCTGTGGAAGGAAAAGAGTTCAACTAGTTGTAGATTACAACCATGGGACTGACTGATATTATTATTATTATTATTATTATTATTATTATTATTATTATTATTATTATTATTATTATTATTATTATTATTGTTGTTGTTGTTGTTGTTGTTGTTGTTGTTATTATTATTATTATTATTGTTGTTATTATTATTATTGTTATTGTTATTATTATTGTTATTATTATTATTGTTATTGTTATTATTATTATTGTTATTATTATTATTATTATTATTATTATTATTATTGTTATTATTATTGTTATTATTATTATTATTGTTATTGTTATTATTATTATTATTATTATTATTGTTATTGTTATTATTATTGTTATTATTATTATTATTATTATTATTGTTCTTATTATTGTTATTATTATTATTAGTATTATTATTGTTGTTATTATTAGTATTATTATTATTCTTATTATTATTATTATTGTTATTATTATTATTATTAGTATAAAATGATAAACGTATAAGAACTGTGTTTCATCTCTGTACTTTACAAGAACATTACACATCATTGTGAAGATATTATATTCTTTATATTTATCTTTATAGTTAAAACTGGTCTTTCTGTCTAAACAAAAAAATAATAATAAAACACATTAAATCACAACAAGAAAATATAATCATATTTTTTTTACAGTCTTGATTTAAAACAGCGAGAAATTTGCAGCAGATCTGCAGATTTCTTTAGTTGATTAATCAATTAATTGATTAGATGCCAAATATTTAATTAATCTGAAAATAATTGTATTTTATTTATAATAATTTAGTTAAAAGAAAATGTCTAAATTAGCTGGTTCCAACTTCTCAGATCTGATTTTTTTTATTTAATCAAGAAAAAAAGTTCTGAATAAATAAACATTTTTCTTTTACTTTTTTCACTTTACTTTTACTTTCTTTTCTTGGAAAATTGTGAGGAAAAAAAATGCAAAATTCTGAATTTTAAAGTCAGAATTAAAAAAAATATATATAATAGAATTCTGACTTTTCTTTCTGGAACAAAAAAAACATTTTATTTTTTTTACACTTTAAATTCTGAGGTTGAGTCAGATTTCACCTCCTCTGATCCTGTTTAAAACCACGAATATCTATTTAGGGATCAAACTATTTTGGAGGAATCGCTGCTCTGAGCTTGTAAAGTTCAGTAAATCTACTGTCAGCAGCGGTCAAGGTTTTATTTCTGAGGAAAGTGGAGCTGGAGTCGCAGAGTAAACTCCATCACTACGCTCACACACTTCATCTGCACCGACCACAACCAGACTTCAGCTTTTCTTCCTCCGTGTAACGTAGTTTTAAATCAGCTGTGGTCACCTCACCCTGTTTCTGTTTAACCTTTCACATTAACGTGACTTACAGGCGCTGGAGTGATGCTGGCAGAGTGTGTGTGTGTGTGTGTGTGTGTGTGTGTGTGTATTTTACTACTTCATAATGAGTTTAAATCAGAACACTACATTCAGACATTCTAGTTCTTTCTGCTTCTGTCGTCACTGTAAAAATCTACAGCGAGGCAGCAGTGATCTAGAAAATCACTGTAATTACTGTATTTATTACAGTAGAATTATCGATCACTGATCCAGTCTCTGCTCTGTGATCCACTGATCCAGTCTCTGCTCTGTGATCCACTGATCCGGTCTTTGCTCTGTGATCCACTGATCCGGTCTTTGCTCTGTGATCCACTGATCCAGTCTCTGCTCTGTGATCCACTGATTGAGTCTTTGCTCTGTGATCCACTGATCCAGTCTTTGCTCTGTGATCCACTGATCCAGTCTCTGCTCTGTGATCCACTGATCCTGTCTTTGCTCTGTGATCCACTGATCCGGTCTTTGCTCTGTGATCCACTGATCCGGTCTTTGCTCTGTGATCCGCTGATCCAGTCTCTGCTCTGTGATCCGCTGATCCAGTCTCTGCTCTGTGATCCACTGATCCAGTCTTTGCTCTGTGACCCACTGATCTAGTCTCTGCTCTGTGATCCACTGATCCAGTCTCTGCTCTGTGATCCACTGATTCAGTCTCTGCTCTGCTTCAGTTCCAACTGTGCTAAATCGTCAGATCAACAGCTGAAATGAGAAAACTTTTTTTTTTCTGCCACCATTGCCTGATGGTCTTGAGATAATATTGTGAAGACTTTTACCTAAAAAACTCAGGACAAGTCAGAGCAGCAAAGTGTTTGTTCCATCTGTGGCCTCCAGTGAATCAGCAGGAGTCTGATGACACGGAAGCTGCTGTAGATGGTGGGTGTGAGGACATAATGGAAGGTTTCTTTTATTCTCTTTTTTTTTGTTTTTGTTTGGAAGATTCTCACAATGACGACTTCTTGACGCAAATCTGACGTGATTCAATTACACCACATCACTTTGTCTCTGGAGAAAAGCTTCGAAATGAGGATGAATCAGAAGAAGTCATTTATGGGTTAAGATTAGAAACAATAATCACTATTATTGATAATATCAGCTATAGACTATCAATAATCACTATTATTGATAATATCAGCTATAGACTATCAATAATCACTATTGATGATAATATCAGCTATAGACTATCAATAATCACTATTATTGATAACATCAGCTATAGACTATCAATACTCACTATTATTGATAATATCAGCTATAGACTATCAATAATCACTATTGATGGTAATATCAGCTATAGACTATCAATAATCACTATTGATGATAATATCAGCTATAGACTATCAATAATCACTATTGATGATAATATCAGCTATAGACTATCAATAATCACTATTGATGATAATATCAGCTATAGACTATCAATAATCACTATTGATGATAATATCAGCTATAGACTATCAATAATCACTATTGATGGTAATGTCAGCTATAGACTATCAATAATCACTATTATTGATAATATCAGATATAGACTATCAATAATCACTATTGATGATAATATCAGCTATAGACTATCAATAATCACTATTGATGATAATATCAGCTATAGACTATCAATACTCACTATTGATGATAATATCAGCTATAGACTATCAATACTCACTATTATTGATAATATCAGCTATAGACTATCAATAATCACTATTGATGGTAATATCAGCTATAGACTATCAATAATCACTATTGATGATAATATCAGCTATAGACTATCAATAATCACTATTGATGATAATATCAGCTATAGACTATCAATAATCACTATTGATGATAATATCAGCTATAGACTATCAATAATCACTATTGATGGTAATATCAGCTATAGACTATCAATAATCACTATTGATGATAATATCAGCTATAGACTATCAATACTCACTATTATTGATAATATCAGCTATAGACTATCAATAATCACTATTGATGGTAATATCAGCTATAGACTATCAATAATCACTATTGATGGTAATATCAGCTATAGACTATCAATAATCACTATTGATGATAATATCAGCTATAGACTATCAATACTCACTATTATTGATAATATCAGCTATAGACTATCAATAATCACTATTGATGGTAATATCAGCTATAGACTATCAATAATCACTATTGATGATAATATCAGCTATAGACTATCAATAATCACTATTGATGATAATATCAGCTATAGACTATCAATAATCACTATTGGTGATAATATCAGCTATAGACTATCAATAATCACTATCGATGATAATATCAGCTATAGACTATCAATAATCACTATCGATGATAATATCAGCTATAGACTATCAATAATCACTATTATTGATAATATCAGCTATAGACTATCAATAATCACTATTATTGATAATATCAGCTATAGACTATCAATAATCACTATTATTGATAATATCAGCTATAGACTATCAATAATCACTATTATTGATAATATCAGCAAGTACATACAGTAGATTTAATAATAATAATAATAATAACAGTAAAACCCCCAAAATGAAGATAAAATATAAAAAATACAACAAAAAGTACAAATACCAGAGTAAAACGCACAAAAAATGTATAACATTCAGAATAATTCTGTAGTGAAATCAGGTTAAAAGCTGTAGAATCTTAACCGTATTAAACTCTCTGCTGCAATCTGCAAACCCACCACTAGAGGCCGCTATAAATCTACACACTGCACCTTTAAATGAGTCTGTCTGCACCAGATTAGATTAGATTCATCATCTAGTTGAGTTAAAGTCAAGCTGAACCTAAAATAAAGATGTCCTCCTTCTTTCTCATGAAGCCAAATAAAAGTCTGCTGGTCAGGAGGCTGAAGTTATTTATTTTTTTATCTTTTGCATCAGGCTGAGGTGACTTCAGGCCTCCAGACGCCTGGTTGTGTTTCATCCTAATGACTCCGGCTCCGGATTCGCTGCCTCATGCTGGTCTAGGATCAGCCGCCAAAAACCCTAAAGTGTTTACTCTTAATCTGCCCCAGAAGTCCTCACCCTTCAAAATAAGAAACACCATCAACAGCAGCTCTGGGGAATTAGGAGCAGTTGGGGAGAAAAAGCCCAAAGTGTCTCCACATAAATAGATTTCAATCAGACGGGGATTAAATCCATCGAACCCTTCACCCGACGCTGGACATTAAGTCATAATCCACTTGTCTTGTTTGAGAGGTCATCTGTGGCCTCGGGCTTCTTTCATGATTCTGGACACGACTATTTCTGACGAATTTTACCAGCAGTAAAACATCAGAAATAAATGAATAATTGTTAATTAAATAAGATGTTTTGCAAACTGCCAATGCACCATTTAAAAAAAATGAAGAACTGCATGTTCTGTATGCTTTTTGTAAAAAAGTAGAAATGGACATTCAAATGACAAAAAACAAGAACAAAAATATAATAATTTATAATTATCTATGTGTGTGTGTGTGTGTGTGTGTGTGTGTGTGTGTGTGTGTGTGTGTGTGTGTGTGTGTGTGTGTGTGTGTGTGTGTGACTGTGTGTGTGTGTTATGGTAAATTTATTTTCAGCAAAGTAAAATCCTATTCTGGCGTCTGGCCTTAAAATCTTCTCAGCCAATCAGAGCAGAGGCTCGTTAGTGTTAACGAGACAGATGCTAAATGACCTGAAGAAGCCTGAGGAGCAGATGTAAAATATCGAGATGACTTTGCCTCCTGGAGACGACAAGTACACCTTGTTAGTGACATCACAACTTCACATGAAACAGGAAAAGTAGCGAAATCTGACTTTTTAATTTTCAGTCATTAGTTGTGTTAATTGATTCGTTAACTCTTCAAGTGACTTATGGTGTGGGATAAGAGACGTTTTCTGTTTTGTATTTAAATGCAGGAAATTATTAAACTTCTCAGTACACACACATAGACACACACACATAGACACACACACACACACACACACACACACACACACACACACACACACACACACACACACACACACACACACACACACACACACACACAGGTTTTTTACTCTGTCTAATTCTTGAACACCAGAGTCTCTCTTGGCTCTTTACATCATCCAACAGATCAGATCTGGTTGTTTTCTGTTTCCTGGAACCCGACACTCCGGCTGCAGAGATTCCATCATCAGTGAACTGCTGCTGCTCGAAGGGATGAAGGTGAATTTAATAAACCAGCGCTGGAGGCGGACAAACCAACATCAGTGCTTCATGTCTAACGAGCGGTTTCATTTACACAGAATCATGTGATTAAATCCAGAGAAGCGTCACGGTTGACATTTATGGATTTAAATGAAGATAATATATATACTAAAAAAAACAGCGTGAGGTCAGTGAAGGCACCACAGCACAGATATATGATAATGGACTTTATTTATACCTGATAGATCAAGTCAACACCAATAGAATGACAAACAAAAATGGAGAAAAAAATGTAATAATTATAAAATTATTATAGTATCAATATATTAATATAATTAAAAAGCAAATGAAATCTAACATTAAAAAAATAAATTAAACTAGGACAATGGGCACCATAATAATCAAACGTGTATATAATGAAAACACAATTAGTGAAAAAAGTCTGGAATTAATTAAATTATAGGACTAAACTATAGGAAATAAACAACTTACAGTAATATAATAGAAATAATCAGGCTGAAAAAACACAGAAATGTTTATTTATGAATGTAATGTTATACATTTTAAGATATCAATATATTAAGTTAATATGACTTAATTTTATTTAACATGAAACATTCACACAGTTATTCACAGTATATTTAGTCATTTTTGAGATTTACATATATTTTGTGAATAAATAGATTTTACAGTTCAGAGTCTGAAATTATTCGTACAAATATGGAATAATTGAAGAAATCATTCAAACTCATTTAGCTGAATTTTTGGAACAGCATGAAACTAAATACTAATGCAGTGAAATCTTTAATTAATCTTTAATTTTTACTTTTTTTTGACATATCCAAGACTCAAATTTATACTATTATATATTATCATTATTATTATCAGTATTAATACTACAACCATCAGTATTAGTATCATCAATAGTGATTATTGATAGTCTACAGCTGATATTATCAATAATAGTGATTATTGATAGTCTATAGCTGATATTATCATCAATAGTGATTATTGATAGTCTATAGCTGATATTATCATCAATAGTGATTATTGATAGTCTATAGCTGATATTATCAATAATAGTGATTATTGATAGTCTATAGCTGATATTATCATCAATAGTGATTATTGATAGTCTATAGCTGATATTATCATCAATAGTGATTATTGATAGTCTATAGCTGATATTATCATCAATAGTGATTATTGATAGTCTATAGCTGATATTATCAATAATAGTGATTATTGATAGTCTATAGCTGATATTATCACCAATAGTGATTATTGATAGTCTATAGCTGATATTATCACCAATAGTGATTATTGATAGTCTATAGCTGATATTATCACCAATAGTGATTATTGATAGTCTATAGCTGATATTATCATCAATACTGATTATTGATAGTCTATAGCTGATATTATTAATAATAGTGATTATTGATAGTCTATAGCTGATATTATCATCAATAGTGATTATTGATAGTCTATAGCTGATATCATCATCTATAGTGATTATTGATAGTCTATAGCTGATATTATCATCAATAGTGATTATTGATAGTCTATAGCTGATATTATCATCAATAGTGATTATTGATAGTCTATAGCTGATATTATCAATAATAGTGATTATTGATAGTCTATAGCTGATATCATCATCTATAGTGATTATTGATAGTCTATAGTTGATATTATCATCAATAGTGATTATTGATAGTCTATAGCTGATATTATCACCAATAGTGATTATTGATAGTCTATAGCTGATATTATCATCAATAGTGATTATTGATAGTCTATAGCTGATATTATCATCAATAGTGATTATTGATAGTCTATAGCTGATATTATCATCAATAGTGATTATTGATAGTCTATAGCTGATATTATCAATAATATTATCCATCCATCCATCCATTGTCTATCCCGCTTATTCCCTTTCGGGGTCGCAGGGGTCTGCTGGAGCCTATCCCAGCGCGTTAAGGCGAGAGGCAGGGATACACCCCAGATGGTCGCCAGCCAATCGTGGGGCACACACACCATTCACACACCATTCACACACCATTCACTCTCACACTCACACCTATGGGCAATTTAGATTTGCCAATTAACCTGAGCATGTTTTTTGTATTGTGGGAGGAAACCGGAGTACCCGGTGAAAACCCACGCAGACACGGGGAGAACATGCAAACTCCACACAGAAAGGCCCCAGACCCAGGCCCAAAGCGGTCTTGAACCTGCGACCTTCTTGCTGTGAGGCAACAGTGCTACCCACCGCACCACCGTGTCGCCCTCAATAATATTATATTTATTATAATATTGATGATATATATTGATGCTGTAACAGGAACATTGAGTTTTACTAATAAATAAAATACTTTATTTAGTGTTGGAGCTCAGGTTTAACATGGGATTTATGGATAAAACTGTATCAGGAGGTTTTCTGGAGATTTATGAGAAAAAAGAAGCAGGTGATGATTTCATAGCGGTTTGTTTGGACATGTTTTGCCACTGAGATATTTTGTCCTTCAGAGATGGGACGTCCAGGTTGACTCGACCTTTCTCTGCTGGTGATTCACAGGTTTTTTTTATCTGAGATCCTGTGGTGATGAATCAGATCACAGCTGATCCAAATATCACAGAGAGGCTGTTTTTTAGAAACTTATACATACATGTCAGGGTTGATGCATATATTAGGTGTTTGTGTGTAGACGTGACTCACCTCATATTTAAAGTTTCCGGTCGTGTGACGCTGTGAAAACACGTGCCTGCTTCCCCACCGCCTGATATCACGTTACTGTGAGTAACTGTGTATGGATTTGTGGTTGTGACATCACAGAGTGATGCTGCTTGTGGTAGCGAACAGCCCGACACCCGATCCGGTCGGCGGCTGCAACCCGAGAACCGGAGGAGTGACATCACAGCCACGCGGTCACCGTGACAACGAGGCAGGTTCAGCCTGGTGACAGAACACATTAAGCCAATCAGCTAGCTGAATCTACTAGTACAAACACATCACCAGTTATAATGTAATGTATTATAAAGAAGTAAAGCCATAAAATAATAATAATCTTTAAATGAATAATCATAATAAATAAATAATTTTCAAATGTGTACGTTACCATGCTAACATGCTAACATGCTAACCTAGCATGTTAGCATGTTAGCATGGTAACAGATGCTTAGTTTTTTTTATCTCTCTCTTTTATTACCCATCAATAAAAGTAATAATAATAATTAACATTGTAATAAAACTGGTTTATGCAGACTAAATCTTTAAAGTTTTACTTTCTGTTGATTGCACTTCTCTATTTTATCAAAAACAACAGTTTTTTACCTCCTTGTGGCCCAGTTGATGAAATCACTCACTAAACTGACGTCTAGGAACTAAAACATGTGTTAAATCTTCTTCTGTGGTGATTTTTCTTTACACTTCATAAATCTGTGCACGCCACTGGATAATTATTCTAAATGGATTTTCGGCCTAAAACTGCTCTTTTCAGAACAGTGATGTTTGTTGGCGACAGGCAGATGTAGAATTAATTTATTCGCCTGTTAATTATTATACAGCAGATGGTGGGAAAAGTGATTTGAAGAGACATCGTGGTCCAGCGAGAAATAAAAGCAACTCTTGTTTAACTTCTACCAATCAGGCTGAAATCAGACCAAACAAAGACCAGAAAGATTTCAGCTGTTGGACTGATATGAAATAACTATTTTCTCTCTTTTTTTCAATTTCCATAATGGTTCAAAAAGGTCGAGGGAAATGAAATTACAATCTGAATTATAGGAAGCGAGTGACTCTTTGCTTTAGGAGACGTCTCTCGTCTTTATGCCGCAAAGCCAAAGAAAAACCGGACAAAAGAGCTTCTTATCGCCCCCCCTCTGCACAGAGATGGAAATCCCACACGTTTTATTCCTGCTACAACTTCTAATTACAACGAGGCATCGATATTATCTCTGCGCGGAGCCGCAGCTCAGAGATGACACGACGTAAAGTTTCATTTCTGTTAGCAGGAGTCGTCCTGCAGACTCCTGACGCTGCAGCACGCCGCCTCGCCTTCGCCTTCGCCGCCGTTTTCTTCTTCACTTCAATCACTTTGCAGATGAGTTTGGCAGCGACGGCGACGACTCCGTGTTTGGGGCTAATTTACGACCTCTGCAGAGGAGGTGGCTGCATTAAGGAGATCAGCATCGCAGACCTCTGCAGCAACTGTCCACGGCGAGACGCGACGCGCTGTGTGCGTCCTAAATAACATGCATTTAAATAAAATGATGTGTGTAAATATAAATCCTGTCTGTCTACAGCACAAACCCCAGCTGGTAACCTAATGCAAAGACATAAAAAGAAGAAAGAAATGTGTGTGTGTGTGTGTGTGTGTGTGTGTGTGTACAGCAGTGGTCCTCTCAATGTGCTGCATGTTAGGAGGAAAAAGTTTAAAACCTTAATAAATTTGAGTAGTTTTATGATTGGGATTTTCTAGGATTTTATCTGATTTATTTACAGCACGTAGAACCACTTGAAAGGGTGGAGCCTGTGTGTGTGTGTGTGTGTGTGTGTGTGTGTGTGTAAGAACAAACCTGAGAGATTGTTAATATCCTGCATTCAACAGAAAACTTTACACTTCACTTTAGTGCATGTTTTGGCCTCCAAGAGGAGACTTTAGCTCATTTTGACTCTTAGAGGACATTTAAACTTTTTTAAGGGTTTTTCACTCATTGGACCATAATTGCCCCCCCCCCCCCCCCCCCCATACCCCAGGTGTGGTTGAGATAATAATGATAGTAGTTTTACTGTATCTGTACTATTAGTATTTTTTAAACTACTAGTTCACTCAGAGGACAAACTCCGTCTTCTCTCTTCTTTCCTTTGTTTTCACCTCGTCGGGCAGTGGAGGGCAGATGTGAAGCCGACAGGACTCGACCCCCCCGATGACGGCCATATGCTGCTGTATTAAATATGTACGGACCAGATCCTCAATATGCTCCAACAACCTGAAGGAGCGGACTGAAGGGCTGGACTCCCACGGCTCGATGTCAAGTTGCTGTCAACTTCAGCCGCTTGGACACAGACTGCGTAAATGAAGGTATTTTACCGCGTGGTGTAAAAGTAATGAAACAGGCTTCTCTTCTTATTTGCGTTTATATATCACTGAACAAATCATCCAAAGTGTGTTTGTTTATTCCTTTTTCCCACACATAAGAACAAAAAGGCAAAGTCAAGACGTGTTGAGATGTGTAAAAGTTTAGGAAACTATTTCCTTGTTTTTAAAAGTGTTAATTAATTAATGAAGGTGTGAATGATGAGGCTGCATGAGACAAAATGGGGCAAAACCTCAGAATTCATATTTTCTTTCATACAATATTTGTTGTTTTATGCTTTTAATACATATGTATAAAGAGCTGTTGCTTTTTGTCCATTCTGGGCTCCTGTAGAAAAATGGAGGAAGACCCACATGTAGATAAAAACTCAATCTGAGGTATAATAATAAAAACTCAACAATTCTTATTGTTTGATTGAATAACTCATTATAAAAACATACTTACTGTAAAATGCTGCTAAATCTGACATAACTGCACTTTTAAAGGTTTAAATTAGCGAAATACTCGAGAATTGTTTGAGATTAAACAAGTATAATTTGGTAAATATTGGACTTTATCTTTATTAATCAGGTAGGAAAAAATCAACTCTAATGTATTCTAATATATACATATATATATATATATATATATATGTATATATATATATTTCTCATTTCTCATTTAGCAGCAGCAGCAGTTTAACATTCCCAGAGTTTAATCAGAGACGATGAAGGAAGTCAGTCAGAATAATTAATCAGCTTCCTCCTCTTCCTCGTTTCCTGTCTCGTTAAGGCAGACACTCTGGTGGTTTCAGACGGTTCAGCTGATCCAACATGAACCTCACTCTCCTTCACTTCAGCTCTTTACGGACATCCATCTTTTCATTCTGCGTTTAATATCACGTATCTCCAGGGTTTTATTTAAGGTTTTACTCGCCGTTCTCTTCTGTTCACTGATTGGACAGATGAATATTTTCCTGGAGCAAACCCACAAATAGACAGAAAGGATAGAGATGTCATGATAATCTGTGTTATTTATATTTATTTACTACCTGTCCTGATGTTTAGCAGCTGTTGGTTTGGTCAAACGTCATTTTTTGTTTTTCTACCATAGTTACGTAGGTGGAGGTCTGCAAAGGTTACGCCAACGTTTTTCTAACAATGCTATGCTAACATTATATTTGTGGTACACTTGTTGCGCTTACTTTACGCTAACATTACACTAGCATTATGCTTATGTTATGTTAATTTCATGCTAACATTACTTAAGTAACGCTAATTTTACACTACACATGCTAATATTGAGCTACCATTATAGTAACATTACACTAATGCTATGCTAACATTATGTTTGCGTTACACTTGTTGCACTTACATTACACTAATATTATGCATATGTTATGTTAACATTACGCTAACATAATAATATTACTTAATTAGCGCTAATCCTACACTAATATTGTGTTTATACTATGCTAATATTGAGCTAACGTTATATTTTCATTACACTTACATTATACTAATGTTATGCTACCGTTACGCTAACATTAGGCTAACATTATGCTAACGTTACGCTAACGCTATCCAGTGGAATTAGCAACATGAAACAAGAAATGTTGAACTTGCTTCATTTCTGTTAAATGTAAAAATGTTTCCTACTTTAAATATAAACTGTAAAAACTTCTGATACAAAAAATTTGTTTCCTATTGAAATAGTTCTGACTCGACTTTCTGTAATTTTCCGGTTTGTTGTGGAGGAAACAAGAGGAATAAGTTTTCTAAGATATAAGATAATATCCGACTAAACACATGTTCTTCCTTTAAACTCACCACTAGATGTCGCCACAGATCTACACATGCACCTTTAACAGTGATTTAAGTGATAACGAGACGTGTGACATGTTCATACATTTGTTTTTTCCAGAATGACAAAGCAAAGATTTTCGGGAAACGGCGGCCATCTTAATCAGCTGCTCCACATTCTCGTTAATTAACGGTGTCTTGTAAGATCCTCTTTTTTTTTTTAAAGCTGGTTTCAGCAGTATTTCCCATCGTGCATCTTTATGCTCCTCGCTCGCTGTCTCGCTGCAGACACACTTTAGATAATGAATAGCTGCAGGAGGCTGGCGTTCTTTACTGCAGCCCAGTAAAAGGCCACTCTGTCTGGATCCAGGAGGCAAAACACAAAAGGAAAAAACTCCTCGAGCTTCTGGTTGAGACGGAGCCAATCTGCACGTTTTCACTTCCAGCGGAGTGGCTTTGGATTTTACAGATTTTATTAAACATATACTATAGTATACCTTATATTATACCATATATATATATATATATATATGTATATATATATATATATATATATAGAATAGAATAGAATAGATAAACTTTATTGATCCCACAATGGGGAAATTTGTGTGTTACTGCAGCGTTACAGATAGAGAAAAAGTAAAATAAAGTTGAAGAAGATAAAAAAACTATAAAAAATAAAAAACACACAACACAATGTACAAATTCGCAGAATTTGTTAATCCGCATACACAGTATGCATTATCGACAGAATGGAGAGAAAATGCTAATAAATAGTAAGAACAAAAAGTATGCATAAGCAAAGCATATATACATACATACATGGACGTACATACCTACATACATACACATACACACATATTTGCATATATATATATGGACATACATATCCACGCACATACCCACATGTACACATACATAGCTAATGCACACTTAAGGTGCAGGGTGTGTTTGAAGAGAAAAAAGTGACCAGTGAAAAAGTGACAGTGACTACAGTGAAGTTTATGTTTATGTTATGTTATAAAGTCTTATTGCTGTCGGGATGAATGATCTGCGAAAGCGCTCCTTCTTGCAGCGAGGGTGTTTAAGTCTCTGGCTGAAGGAGCTGCTTAGCGCACCCACTACCCCATGCAGAGGGTGATGGGGGTTGTCCATGATGGATGTCAGCTTTGCCAACATCCTCCTCTCTCCCACCACCACCACCGACTCCAGAGGACATCCCAGTACAGAGCTAGACTTCCGTACCAGTTTGTCAATTTTCCTTCTGTCCCCGTCTGAGCATCCGCCTCCCCAGCAGACTACTGCGTAGAACAGGGCAGATGCTACGACGGAGTCGTAGAAGGTCTTCAACAGAGTCCTGCACACACCAAAGGACCTTAGTCTCCTCAGCAGGTGAAGTCGACTCTGGCCCTTCTTGTACAGGACATCAGTGTTTGTGGTCCAGTCCAGTTTATTGTTCAGGTGAACACCCAGGTATTTGTAAGAGACCACTGTCTCAATGTCTTTTCCCTGGATGCTCACCGGTGTGGTGGGGAGGGACTTCCTCCTGAAGTCCACAACCATCTCCTTTGTCTTGCTGGCGTTGATTTGGAGAGCGTTGATCTCACACCAGCTGACAAAGTCATTGATGACCCCCCTGTACTCCTGGTCGTTCCCATCTGATACACACCCGATGATGGCCGTATCATCTGAGAACTTCTGTAGGTGGCAGTTGTCCGAGTTGTAGGTGAAGTCTGAGGTGTACAGACTAAACAGAAAGGGTGAGAGCACTGTACCCTGTGGCGCCCCCGTGCTGCTGACTACCACCTCAGACACACAGTCATGAAGCCTGACATACTGTGGTCTGTTGGTGAGGTAGTCGATGGTCCAGGCCGTCAGCTGCTCATCCACTCCGGCTCCCTCCAGCTTCCCTTTCAGCAGTGCAGGCTGGATGAAGTTAAAAGCACTGGAGAAGTCAAAAAACATGATCCTCACCGTGCTCGCCGCTTGTTCCAGGTGGGAGAGAGATCGGTGCAGCAGATAGATGACAGCGTCATCCACACTGATGCCGGGCCGGTAGGCGAACTGCAGAGGGTCCAGTGCTGAGCTCACCAGTGGGCGAAGGTGGTGCAGAATGAGCCTCTCCAAGGCCTTCATCAGGTGAGAAGTCAGGGCTACAGGTCTGTAGTGGTTGGGCTCCCTGGGCCGTGCGATCTTAGGCACTGGAACTACGCAGGAAGTCTTCCACAGTTCAGGAACCCTCTCCAGGTTCAGACTCAGGTTAAAGATGTGCAGGACCACCTGACAAAGCTGGTCTGCACAGTCCCTGAGCAATCTGGAGCTGATTCCATCTGGACCTGCAGCCTTCCTGACCTTTGTCCTCTTTAGCTGACTTCTCACCTGATCAGCTGTGAGGCAGATCTGTGGCTGGTCCGGGGTGGGGGGAAGGGCTGGCTTTGTTGTTGGTATATATATATATATATATATATATATATATATATATATATATATATATGCTGCAGCTTTAATGTGACTTTCTTCAGGAAGGTCACAGCTTTTCAAAATAAAACTGAAGCCTTTCATGAACGTGGTTAGAGGCCTGTTGAGGCAGTGAAGGCCGTGAAACAGCTGCATCTTGATTGTCATCGTTTCCTCCGTGCCAACATTTATCTGGCAGCGTCCATCGAGGAACTATTACAGCGTTCGCTAATGAATTCATCCCCAAACGAGCCAAAAGACGAGGATCGACACTTTAATCAGCTTTGTTTAGACGCATGAATAAATAGCTGCTAAACTCTGATGAGTAAAAACACGTAGGAGCGTTTTACAGCATCGCCAGAACCAACCAAGCTCCACGTCCTGTTAGTCAAACATTAACAGAATGTTGAGATCCGTGTTTAAAGCAGCTGATTTAGTAGTTAAACGATGAGATTAAATCATGTACTGCAAGCTTTGAAAATTTAGCGTTTTGGCAAAATAATTTGAATAAATCCTGTTTTTCCACCAAATAATAGAATAGAACAAAGGTCCAACATAAAGATCTGGTTCACTCAGTGTTATAAATATAACAGAAATGTACTGAGCATCAAACATAATCACTTCAAGGTGATAAATGCAAAAGCTTATAAATTATTAATATATTGTTTTTTTAAAAAGGACAACGGTGTATTAAATGAATAAAGCTTCTCTGGGTGTTAGTTATAGTTTAAATGGAGCCTGGGGACAAAAATGCTGCTGAATCGACCGCTTGTTTCTAGAAAAGCTTCAATCTGCCGTAAATTATATTAAACATGTAGAAAGAGGAAAATTCATCGATGCCGTAGAAACTACGACACGACTTTCAGATTCGTTATTGATCCGTTTGTGTGTTCGATTTAAGGGTGACTTGTTTCTGTTGACCTTTTAACTGTGTGTGTGTGTGTGTATGTGTGTGTGTGTGTGTGTGTGTGTGTGTGTGTGTGTTGACAGCTAGAGGTGTTTTATGGGTCAGTGATAAATAACGGTCGGCAAGACGAGAAAGTCGACAACTTTTTAAAACACAGTTTTAATGTTCATTTTGTGTTTACAAAATGTCAAATTGTGTAACCAAAATGTTATATATTTAATCCAACTAGAATATAAAACTCATTAAATCATTGATAAACCTTCAGTTAAGTGACTGAATCTCTGTTAAACTCAAGTTTTATTGTTTAACTCAGAGCTTCTCAATTATTTCCTGTCATGGAACAAGAAAACATCCGTGTGACTATAAATAGAATCATTTGTCTATAAATTGTTCTAAGTACCTCTGCATAACACTGTGTCCTTATTAACGTGTAAGAGAATAAAAAAGAAAGAAATATGGACCAACTTACAACAAAGAATAGCTTTATTAACTAACAGAAAAGATTTAAAGTGCATCTTAAATTAAAATAAAATTAAATCCTTAATTAAACATTTTTGACTGACCATGTCAAACCATATGATACTGAAAAATAAAACTACATAAATGGTCTTATCAGTGATTGTGGTGTAATGTCTTTAATTTCTTTGTCTCCAACATTTCAGACTCAGTACCACACCGGTCTTTCACAGTGAACCAAGCGCTCCAGACGCTTCGTCATATTTCCTCGTCTTAGCTTTGGGAGACTTTCGTTTGTCTCTTTATCTCTGTCTCTCTCCGCCTATCTTCTCATCCCTGTTAAATATGTTTTCATGGTGTCACTTGGTGTCTACACTTCATACTCATACTCTGTGCTGTATGCTCCCTGTGAACACTCTGCTGCCCCCTAATGGAGTGGAGATGCAACTGCACTTTATTCTAGGACAGTAAAAAAAATAAATAAATAAAAAAGCATGATGGTTTAAAACCGGCTCCAAAAAAGCCTGAAATGGGTCAGTGGATATTTAGGGACAAGACGGTGTAGACGGGAGGATTTAAAAAGCTATTTCTTTCTCACCATTCGTTATTGAGGTGGAGGAGATTATGGTGCAAAGACTTGTATTTTCATTTTTTTTTATCACAGTTTCCACAGTTATTCAAAGATGTTCTACTCTGGTATAAACGTACTGTACACAGTATTTATCACATTTACAGGTGAATTCATACTTTTTCTGTAACGTCCTCCTTGTTGAGTGAATGTGATTCTTTAATGTGACGCCTTCAGAGGCCTCCATGACTTATGTTCAGCTTTATTACTGTTCTTTAGGCTCATTTCATGCAGCAGCTGGTGAACAGATCCTTTATTTGTTTCAGCTTAAACAAAAAGGAGGAAACAAAAATGCCATAAAAGTGCAAAAAAAAAGAACAGATGAGTATTTAAAGGCCTGATTCCATAGGGCGTCTAATGATATGCAACGTTATAAAACATTAGATGACTCATTCACTTGTCCACTCGCTCTCTTATAGCATTAAGCCTATAGTAAACTATTAGAATAAACCATTTTTACACTACTTGGTGGATAGTGGACCTCCACAAAATGCAGTGTAGCTGTGTAGTGTTTGTCTACCGCAGAAACTTTCTTTTAAGTTTAAGATCAACGATAGTTTAACTTAATTTTTTGTCATTATTAAATGAGTTCAGACACACACATACAAGTAATCGGTACCAACAGGGAACTGTGAGGTTAAGCTGCCATGAGGGGACCTTTGTTTCTGCTCATTTAAAAAGAGCAAAAATAAAATTTAACATTGACTTTTATGGTGTTTTACTGTAAAATTATAATTTTTTTTTTGTTATTATTTTTTTAAATAACCTACCAAAAGGGGACTTGTATTAAAGTGAAAGATAAGAAAAGATTTAGCTGTGTAGTATTTGTCAGCTTTACTTTAAGTTTAGGTCAAAGGATAATTTACATTTTCACACACACACACTGACACACACACACACACACACACATAACCTACCAAAGGGGGCTAATAGTTTAAAGCGTGGACCTTCATGTAGTGTTTGTCAGATTTCTTCAGTTTACGTTGGTACGTGTCCACGCGTGAACCTACGAGCAAACGCTGGTGTGTATTCACACACAGCTTCATGCTTACATACACAGACACATATACAGGGGTCATTGCTCACTTTGGCTTCCACACACACACACACACACACACACACACACACACACACACACACACACACACACACACACACACGGTGAAGGCCAGATGGAATCCCAGCGTGGGCTGTTGTCTCCCCCCCAGAGACTTGATTTCTCACTTGTTTTCTCCCCTTCTTTCTTTCTTTCTTTCTTTCTTTCTTTCTTTCTTTCTTCCTCTCTTTCACCTTTTCCTTTCTCTCCGTGTGACCTTATCGTTTGTTCTCTGCTCTTTTTTCGTTTCACACTTTTTTCCTGCCGACCCTCTTTGACTCTGAAGGTCAGGAGTTTTCACGGCGTGACGCTGGGGTAGAAAAAATAAAAACCAGCAGAGATACAAGCAGCTTCCTCAATCAAATCAGCGGCAGGAGAAAAGCAGAAATGCTTAGTCCTCCACCTTCAGCTCGCCGTGCTGTAAATATTGATCGCGAGTTAAAGGCAATTAGAATAATGGAGCATAAACCTGCAGCCGCCGCCAGAAGCTTCTTGGCTTTGACGTGCAGTTTGTGGAATAAAGATGGTGGAGAGAAAGCTGGAGCGGAGCGGTTCTGATTTAAAGAGGTGGGGCGTCTTAGCGAAATAAGCCTTTAATACGTCTCCCAGAGGAAAATTCACCTGACGCACCACCCATCAGAAAACTGAGCAAAGGGAATCTGCTGCCAACGACCAGGAGCTGAACCTGAAGCAGAAAACCAGACCAGACGAGTCGCGCTTACAGGAACCGACCACGGGGACGGGAAGGTTGAATCTGTGGAGTTGGTGAAGGAAAACGAATTAAAACTAAAATTCATACAGATCAACTTTACGTGTTCATGTCTGTTTGGTCAAATATTTCCCTTGAAGTGAATTATATGATCATTAGCTTTAAGCTAGCCATTTATCTAATACTTGTATGTATTTATCGTAGTTATCAAAGTTTTACTTTTAACCATTTACCAGTTGTTCCGTCTGTGCTAAAAATACCTACTTCAATGTCCTCTTTTCAGCTAAAACATATGCAAAAGTGCTAAAATGCCCTGAGCTAAAATGCTAACAAGTTCCCTTTAGGAGCCAAAACTTGTGTAAAATGTCCTCATCTGATGGGTTGTATTTGCCTTTTTTTTACCTTTTGACCTCTGACCTTCATAAGTCTGAACATGCTGCTGCAGAAACACTAAAAGCAAAGCAAAAGGGTTCTGTCTCATAGTGCAGAAGAGACTATCACACACACACACACACACACACACACACACACACACACACACACACACACACACACACACACACGCACACACACACACAGTCTTTATCAATACAACCATTCAATCAGCAGAACAGCCAGTACAGTGGCTGAGTTCTCTGTGGAATAAGCTTGAACCCACACAGAGCTGAATAAAGTCTGAAAACTTAACCCTGTGCACTCAACGTTCTCACTGTTTCTATTAAAATGGAAAACTGCTGATATATATATGTGTATATATATATATATGTGTGTATATATATATGTCTAGTATAAATAATCTCATAAATCATGCCTGCCTGGTGTTGCAGGCTGCAGTAACTTGGGGGGGGGCAGACAATCGGCCTCTGCTCCTCAGTCTGAGGCTGTTCACTGTGACTGGGCCTGAGCAGGACTCAATAAACCGTTTTACAGGACGATCCACGCGCCGTTTGTCCATTCAGCTCCGACGTCTGGACATGGGGGGGTTCACCTTAAATAAACACAGGGACCCCCAGGACCCCCAGGACCCCCAGGACCCCCCAGGACCCCCCAGGACCCCCAGGACCGTGGCCTCTGGCGGCTGATGCGTGTGGGGGAACATGTTTGCTCACGTTAGTGTCAAACATGTCTCAGTCCTACTGAGTCTATATACACACATAAATAAACAGTTTATGCACTTTATCTATTTAAAATCACAGAATTTAAAATAATTAAAAATTTACAGATATTAGAGTAAAAATACCAGTTTACACTTAATAAAGAATAAATAAGATTATTTTATTGTTTCTATTATCCTCTGTTCTTTTAGTTAGTAGTAAAGATGCAAAACAAGCAACTTTAATTATTTGATAAAATAAATTAAAACAAATAAAAATTACAGAAGATGAAACAACATAAAGTTGACACAACATAAATATAAGAAATTAAACAAGTTAAAATAATGTAAAATAATAAAAGATAAAATAAAAATAAAAATGATAAAAGATTAAACAAGTTAAACCATAAAATTATAAAATATTAAACATAAGAAGACGAATAAAATAACATTAAAAAAAATAAAATTGTATAAAATTGTAAAAGATGAAGCAAGTTATTACAACATAAAATTATAAAAGAGGAATAACACATAACACAATATAAAAGGTGAAACAAGCTAAAAAAAATTATAAAAGATAAAATAATATAAAATCATAAAAGATGAAAGAAGTTAAACAAATTTGAATTAAAAAAATGCACAAAGTTACACAAATTTGTGCAAGTTTCAGGTTGTAGTGAGTAGGGCATCCTAATGGTAAACCCTGCTAATAATCCTTATTTAATCTGTTTAACACCTGTAATCTGATTACATCTTTACCTTCTGCAACTTTAAAGGAACTTTTTTTTTCTTATTACATACAGTGGGGATAATAAGTATTCGAACACTCTGCTATTTTGCTATTTCTCCCACTTAGAAATCATGGAGGGGTCTGACATTTTCATCATTATTTTCCCCACTGTATGCCCATGTCTGTTCTCAGTCTGTGTTTGAAACAAGAAAGAGAGAAATTCACACAATACTGTGTGTATGTGTGTGTGTGCGTGTGTGTGTGTGTGCGTGTGTGTGTGTGTGTGCGTGTGCGTGTGTGTGTGTGTGTGCGTGTGTGTGATATAGGATCTGACCGGGACTTCTGGGCAGAACCAGGCTGAACCCACTTGGCTGAAATTGCTTCCAGCCTGAAGCGGAGGAAACGCCTTTGGAGCGGAGGATCCTGGTGTTCACATCGTGGCCCTTGTTCCCGTCTGCAGCGTTTTAAGCCCAAACACCTGCCTCTCCACGCCTTTTCTCCCCGCGTCCATTACCCCCAGGTTTGTCTGTTTTAAACCTGGGAAAAAAATCACAAGGATTCTCTTGTGCTGAACATGTGCCGCCGTCAGAATCTTAAACGTTGGGCTTCTTCCTCCAACAACTCGTCTGTTTTCACAACCGTCCTATAGTCTGAGCCGTTTCTGAGCCCGGCTTCAACATTTAATGCTCAGATTCCACCGGTGAATTTCACCTGCAGCCGCTGCCGAATATAAAAATAAATATCCAATGAATCGATTCACAATTCGTGAGTAAACGCTGAGTCTGAGCGGATATGTAGACGCTGAGTCAACGATAATAATCAATGATTTAATCTGCTTTAGGTTATAGAACATTACACGTCATTTCCAACCAGCTCAATAAAACAGGATCACAGGTTCCATGTTTGATTAAAGGGGCTTTATAATAAAAATATATATATATATATCATTATATGTGAAATAAAACCACCAGCTGAAAACACGCTGTTTAAAAGTGGCCCCTGTTGTGATGTCACAGGAGGAGAGGAAGTGAGAAGATTCCACAATAAAATAGAATACAATTAATTATGAATATTATATTTAAATATCAGCTATTTTTGATCACGAAAAGTGATATTTTAAATGAGAAAAATGGCAAAATAGAATAGAATGGAAATAATTGTGTATAATATACTTAAATATCCGCTGTTTTTTTTTGCTATTGGACCAAAAAAGTCATGAAAATGAACTTATTAAACTGGGAAAATATAGAATACAATAGAATTAACAGTGTAAATTCTACTTAAATATCAACTGTTTGCTTTCAGATCATAAAATCAAACTCAAATATAAATATTACCATATTAAAAAGATGGAAAATGCTTAAATATAATAGAATACAGTTAACATAATTATCAGCTTGCAGTTTTTTTGCTTGTCTTTTTTCTTTTTGCTCACATTCAGACAGTTTTTGGTAAAATTTCCATAAGAAGGAACCGTCCACAGTTTGACTTTCGTTGCATATCACCTCCTGTTTTGCCTGTTTCCTGTCTCTCTGCACCTTTAAATATCAAAAATAAAAAATGTATCTGGAAATGATCAAATGGTATAGCCATGTATGTATAAAAAAATAGGCAAAAACTTCTCAAAAGAAAAAGCTGTGACATGTGAATTACAAAGTTCTTGGCTGCAGCCCTTTGTGTATATAGAAAAAAACCTGGAGCCTGGAACATATTGTGTTAATTTATTCAGCTGAGCAGACTTTGATTGAAAGGATCCATGGAAGCTCCAGTGTTCAGAATGTTCCGGCTGATCCGGCCTACAAATGCATTTTTGTGGGTACAGCGTATAGAAAGCAGCTGAAAGGCAAATCCCATTAAATAGCTGCGTGTACGCCAAGGGAGGAGGAAAAAAAAAAGGAAAAAGGGAAACGTCAGAAGACATTTCCTGAAAAAGAGGCTGGCTGCTAATATAATCAAACACACATGCTGTGTATTCTGCTCCCTGCCAGATCCGCTGTTCAACATCAGGCGGAGCTGGAGCTGTTTGGGTCGAATGTTCTGATCCAACGGACCCACGGACCAGTTCTGCTGCTTCTATGACGACGAGTCGAGTTCTTCTCCTCTTCCTCTCTTTTTCTGTCTGTGGAATTCGTCTTTTTTTGCCCCAGACTGCAGCACCAGATAAAACAAGATCCTTTAACCCAGAGCTTCTCAATTACTTTCTGCCCCCCTCCCATGAATGAAGAAACCCCCCCCCCCAAACAAAGAATAGCTTTATTAACTAACAGAAAAGATTTGAAAATGAAATCCTTAATACACATTTTCTGACTGACCATGTCAAACCATATGACACTGAAAAATAAAACTACATAAATGGTCTTATCAGTGATTGTGGTGTAATGTCTTTAATGTCTTTGTCTCCAACATTTCAGACTCAGTAACACACCGGTCTTTCACAGTGAACCAAGCGCTACAGACGCTTCGTCATATTTCCTCGTCTTAGCTTTGGGAGACTTTCGTTTGTCTCTTTATCTCCGTCTCTCTCCGCCTGTCTTCTCATCCCTGTTAAATATGTTTTCATGGTGTCACTTGGTGTCTACACTTCATACTCATTCTCTGTGCTGTATGCTCCTTGTGAACACTCTGCTGCCCCCTAATGTAGTGGAGGTGCAACTGCACTTTATTCTAGGAAAGTTGATAGAATAAATAAATAAAAAAGCATGATGGTTTGAAACCGGCTCCAAAAAAAGCCTGAAATGGGTCAGTGGATATTTAGGGACAAGACAGTGTAGACGGGAGGATTCAGAGGGATTTGAAAAGCTATTTCTTTCTCACCATTCGTTATTGAGGTGGAGGAGATTATGGTGCAAAGACTTGTATTTTCATTTTTTTTATCACAGTTTCCACAGTTTTTTAAAGATGTCTTCTCATCCCTGTTAAATATGTTTTCATAGTGTCACTTGGTGTCTACACTTCATACTCATTCTCTGTGCTGTATGCTCCCTGTGAACACTCTGCTGCCCCCTAATGTGGTGGAGGTGCAACTGCACTTTATTCTAGGACCGTAAAAAAAAAAAATGAACAAACATGTTCCCTGAGTTCAGATTCACCCCACTATTTGAGATCCACTGATTTAACCTGTTAAAATCCCCCAAAAAACACGAGTTTAATTGATAAATCCCACGTTAAACCTGAGCTCCAACACTAAATAAAATATTTTATCTGTTCCTGTTACAGCATCAATATATATCATCAATATCCACATCATTAATACAATAATAAAAGAGTTTAATATAATATCAACTATTTAGATTTAAGAATAAATTTACTTTCTATATGTTGTAGAGAAAGAAGTAAGAATTATTCCTGGAATTGATGTGACTTTGATATTCTAACTCTTTAAATATAAATTGATTCTAACTCATCTTTAACACCTCACATGTTACCACTGACACTAATTAAGGTTCCAGGTTCTCGACCTGAATGGAACTTTGATTACTGTCATTGTCAGTAAAGACCAATACATCATCACCCTGGTAAAATAATGGCCTCAGTCAATCTTCACTTCGTTTATAAATTCACCACATCTCAGGTTTTTAAAAGTCAAAACCTGGATGTTGATGAGCTATGTTTCCAGTGGAGAAACAAGCTGAACGTCTTCTGAAGTTTATTTCCTGACAAATGTGAAAAATGCCATAAAACAACAGGTAGCTCCTAACTGACGTTTGAACCCGGGTCGGTGCTGCTCGCCATCGCCGTAACGGGGAAACGCTGGAGGCGAGACGACGCCTCCGAGAGCGATAACCATAAAACCGAGCCGCCGCCACAATAAGCCGGCGTTAGCCCCCCGTTGTTTGTTCCGCCGTGAAAAGTGGCTCGAGGAAACGGAAAAAACACCTGATCTGCGTCGATAAAAAGCTAATTCACTGCTGCTTGTGTAGCGACGCCGATTATGGGAGGACATGAAGATTTTATGGCGACGGGAGCACGGCGAGGCATAAAAACCAAGCTGGTGTGACCGGCCTGGGCGGAGGGTTCTAATCCTTCATGTTTCATCCAAACCACGAGAAACCAGGAAGAATTAGACGTGCGGGGGTTAGACGTGTTAGCAACCCCACTGGCTCCACTGGGGACTACACGACTAATTCTACTAATTGTACCAAAAACAAGATATTTTGACATTTTTCACAGTGCAGCGGCCTGGTTACGTCACATTAACGTTACTGCTCATCTCATTTAGAACCACGAAGGAGGTGAAACCAAAATTAGAACCAGGAACCACAGTTTGTTACAGGAACACAAAAATGCACCAATTGTGTTAAAAGCGGATGTGAATAAATGAAACCTCATAAAAACCTCCTACTGATCCTTCCCAATGAAGCTGCATCTCTGAGCAAAAGTTTAATTTCTACGTTTTAGTCTGTTTATTACCAAATTCTCTGTAATACTTTGACTTATATTTAACTTTCCACTTTTCCGGTTTATCCGTCTTCCTGCAGACGACGGTTGATTGGAGGCATTAAAACGGGGATAATTCAGGCCAGGACTTTTTTTCTGAAACTATAATGGGAACCTGTCTGAAGCCAGGTGCTTTGCCAGAGGGCTTTAAACCCACATTCCCTCCTTGGGAAAGGGAACATTTGGTGGAGCTGGTGCTCATATTCTGACACAGCGGGGGTCAAGTGAACCATTAAATCCTCTCAGGCCATTATCTCATGATGAGGTGAAGAGGAGTTATAAAAACCTTACAACGCACTATTAATGACGATAGAAGCTCAGCAACTAGCTAACAGTGGCTAACAGTAGCTAACAGTGGCCAACCTTGGCTAACAGTAACTAACAATAGCTAACTGTGGCTAACAGTGGCTAACCTTGCCTAACAATAACTGACAATAGCTAACTGTGGCTAACAGTAGCTAAGAGTGGCTAACTGTGACCAACAGTAGCTAACTGTGGCTAAGAGTAGGTAACAGCAACTAGCTAACAGTGGCCAACAGTAGCTAACTGTGGCTAACAGTGGCTAACCTTGCCTAACAATAACTGACAATAGCTAACTGTGGCTAACAGTAGCTAAGAGTGGCTAACTGTGACCAACAGTAGCTAACTGTGGCTAACAGTAGGTAACAGCAACTAGCTAACAGTGGCCAACAGTAGCTAACAGTAGCTAACTGTGGCTAACCTTGGATAACAATAACTGACAATAGCTAAATGTGGCTAACATTGGCTAACCTTGGCTAACAATATCTAACAATACCTACCTGTGGCTAATGGTAACCTCAGTAGCTAACTGTGGCTAACAAAATTAAATCAGGCCAGGACTTTTTTTTCTGAAACTATAATGGGAACCTGTCTGAAGCCAGGTGCTTTGCCAGAGGGCTTTAAACCCACATTCCCTCCTTGGGAAAGGGAACATTTGGTGGAGCTGGTGCTCATATTCTGACACAGCGGGGGTCAAGTGAACCATTAAATCCTCTCAGGCCATTATCTCATGATGAGGTGAAGAGGAGTTATTAAAACCTTACAACGCACTATTAATGACGATAGCAGCTCAGCAACTAGCTAACAGTGGCTAACAGTAGCTAACAGTGGCCAACCTTGGCTAACAGTAACTAACAATAGCTAACTGTGGCTAACAGTGGCTAACCTTGCCTAACAATAACCGACAATAGCTAACTGTGGCTAACAGTAGCTAAGAGTGGCTAACTGTGACCAACAGTAGCTAACTGTGGCTAACAGTAGGTAACAGCAACTAGCTAGCAGTGGCCAACAGTAGCTAACAGTAGCTAACTGTGGCTAACAGTGGCTAACCTTGGCTAACAATATCTAACAATACCTACCTGTGGCTAATGGTAACCTCAGTAGCTAACTGCGGCTAACAAAATTAAATCAGGCCAGGACTTTTTTTTCTGAAACTATAATGGGAACCTGTCTGAAGCCAGGTGCTTTGCCAGAGGGCTTTAAACCCACATTCCCTCCTTGGGAAAGGGAACATTTGGTGGAGCTGGTGCTCATATTCTGACACAGCGGGGGTCAAGTGAACCATTAAATCCTCTCAGGCCATTATCTCATGATGAGGTGAAGACGGAGTTATAAAAACCTGACAACGTGCTATTAATGACGAGAGCAGCTCAGGTAATAGTCTCAGTGATAATTGGTCCCAGACTTTTTGCTGAGTTCAGTTCATTAGCAGAAGACTGGGCCTATTTCCAAGGGATTTTTTAGTTTACCGTATTTTCACGACTATAAGATGGACATTAAAGTCATTATTATTATTTTTTCTTCAAAATGTTGGTGCTCCCTATGTCTGTATGTAGGGGAAGTGTGGGCATGGATTGTAGATAAAATAACGGGGATGTGCGTTATGCAGAACATCGTTGTTTTAACAACCTGAAAATGGTAAAGAGACACGCTGATAAAGCACAGTTTAAACTGAAGGAAATCAGCTACACAGCTGAGTTTAAGACATAAGACAGGTGGTACGAGTTGGAGGAAAGACTGGATCAGTGGATCACAGAGCAGAGACTGGATCAGTGGATCACAGAGCAGAGACTGGATCAGTGGATCACAGAGCAAAGACTGGATCAGTGGATCACAGAGCAGAGACTGGATCAGTGGATCACAGAGCAGAGACTGGATCAGTGGATCATAGAGCAAAGACTGGATCAGTGGATCACAGAGCGAAAAACGAGTGGGAGAAGCGTTCCGACAGTCACCATATGACTAAAAGCAGTAAAGCAGAAGAAATGAAAATTGAGCATTTCCATCTTGTCCAATATTGAAATATTTTTTCACATTCTAGACAGTTTCTGTGGCTGTCAATCAATTAAAATATTTATTTATGAATAATCATATCACTACCTGAATGAAGATTTATTTACAGTGGCTGTAATTCACAAAAAACAAAACGGCTTAATCTAAGGTAATAAAACACACCTATTCTTATTTTGATTAAATAATAATCTAATTAAACGTTATATTACGTTCCTGCCAAGTGTTCTGCTGCTAAATCATCCACGCTGGATCACACCCACGTTATTATCGTGTTGGGAGAAATAAAGACTTCAGTTTTATCTTCACAGTTTAACACGAGTCGGTGAATATTAAACAGAGACGGATTCTGTTTTTGCAGTAAATCCTCAGTAATTTTATTGCCTTAAAACTCGCCTCCAATTCCTTTAGTTGGACGTTTGACTTGATGAATTTTGCAGATTTTTTGACATGTTTTCACACAGCAGAAAGTTTCCCTGAGCTCATTGAAAATCTCATTTTTACCACAAACAGTTTGGAAATGAATCTTAAAAAAAAACAATACTGAAAACTTACCTTTCATTGAAGTAGGAAAGATGAAATTTATTAAAATATCTATAGATTCTTTGTTCTTTTAATCAGGAAGAATGAGTCGATTTTAACAGGTTATTATTACAAATCATGAGTTTGGAGGCAATGTTTAAATAACAATAGAATAATGTTTCTTCATGTCAGCTATACAGAAAACATTAATGTGCAGCAGAAAGTTTCTGTTTTATATCTTTCTGCTGAAAAACGGTTTTAGCTAATTTTCTGTATCTTAACCTTCAATAAATTTAACATTCAAACAATAAATTAAACCAAATATTTAATTAAAAATATAACAAATTCAATTCTGTGTCTTTTTTTGTAATTACCAACAGTGGCTAACTGTGGCTAACTATGGTTAACAGCAACTATCTTACAGTGGCTAACTGTGGCTAACAGTAGCTAACTGTGGATGACAGTAGCTAACAGCAACTAGCTAACTGTGGCTAATTGTGGCTAACAGCAACTAGCTAACAGTGGCTAACTGTGGCTATCAGCAATTAGCTACCAGTAGCTAACTGTGGCTAACAGTAGCTAACAGCAACTAGCTAACTGTGGCTAATTGTGGCTAACAGCAACTAGCTAACAGTGGCTAACTGTGGCTATCAGCAATTAGCTAACAGTAGCTAACAGTGGCTAAACTTGGCTAACAATAACTAACAATAGCTAACTCTGGCTAAAAGTAACTGACAATAGCTATCTGTGGCTAACATAAGCTAACAGTGGCTAACTATCTTAACCTTCAACAAACAAAAAACAAATATTTTTTTTGTCTGCACATGTGCAGCAGATGAAAATGGAATTGTACACAATTGTTTTTAATGTTAATTGAGTTCAATTATCTTTAAGAATGGGGCAGTATATTATAGAATGAAATAAAAAACACAAGTATGAGTCTATTAAATAAACCAGATAAAAACACATTCACAAAGGTTTCTCCTCTCGTAGAGGTTAAATGTTCGTCCGTCTCGCTGCCAGATGTTTTGTCCTGGTTCAAGCCGTGGTGAAGAGAATCAGGAACTGAAACCTGATCCCGGCCGGTTCCTCCCTGATGGGATTCCCTCCCCGACCTTTCCCTGGTTTTGACACCACGCTGAAGTGTTATTCCGTCTCCAGGTGCCGATGTTCGAGGGGGAAACGTGACTTCTGGGTCTGGATTGTCTGCAGGATTCTACAGTAACGAGTTTTATTCTGCTTCATGGCGCTGATTAAACTAGGCCTGGAGACGCAGACGCGCTGTAAGATCATGAATCACAAGGAAGTGTGTGTGTAGATTTACTATGAAATAATACACAGTCGGGTCAATGCATCTAAAATGGTGTAAAATATAGATCTGAATTAATCTGATTAGTCTATTGAATTATTTACATTAACAATGTAAATGTAAAAGCTGAAGATTGAAGTATTTGATCACATTCACAACCTGATTCACGTTCTGCAGCTTCAACATCTTCATGTTGCAGAGCGGATTTATTATGAAAGGTCGACGCACAGTAAATATCAAGAGGATGTGACCTACTGCATCCTCTGAGCATTAATGCAACACACACACACACACACACACACACACACACACGCTACATCATCCTCACCTAAGTTTGGTTTATGAGTCAGGGTCAAAATCAGCAGGTGAACTTCCTGTTACACTGTGTGTGTGTGTGTGTGTGTGTGTGTGTGTGTGTGCATGTGTGTGCGTGTGTGTGTGTGTGTGCGTGTGTGTGTGCATGTGCATGTGTGTGTGTGCATGTGCATGTGTGTGTGTGCGTGTGTGTAACAGGAAGTTCACCTGCTGATTTTGACCCTGACTCATAAACCAAACTTGGGTGAGGATGATGTAGTGTGTGTGTGTGTGTGTGTGTGTGTGTGTGTGTGTGTGTAGGGAAGCTGCCAGGAAGTGACACGTTGTCTAGGAGGTGATGCGGACACATTGCTCCCTGACACACACACACACACACACACTTTCAGGCTTGGATAATTCTGTGTGTTCTTTCCACTTGCATCACTGTTGTTTTTTTTTCTTTTTTTTAGTCCCAGACTCCTTCAAAATAAAAGTCCTTTTATTTTCCCGTCAGCATCACGTCCCATAAAATCCACAGGACTTTTTGTTTTGCCGACAATTAACATTCTCGAACATCCTCCGATGTCGTAAAACCTTTGTTTAACTTGATCGTTCATCTGCGCAGCATCTGCAGGGTTTGTGGAGTTTTTCCCACGTTTCCACAGTTCATCTCTTCCCAGGCCGGATTCCTGCTTTTACACTTTAGACGCTTCAATGCAGCCTCAGCAACGTTAAACAGGAGAAGTGACTGTGATCAGACTGCTCCTTTTAGCTTTTTATCAGCGTTTTAGCTTCTTTTAGCTCCTTGTTTTGTTTGGCATTAATCCCTGAAATGTGACAGCAGCATTTGTATGTTTTCTTCATATATTTTCATGGTTTTCAGAATGTGTGAAAAGCCAGTGGTGAAAAGAGAGGAGAGAATTAAAAAAAAGCAGAATGTGAGATTATTTGACACCAAATGTAATGTATCAGAAAAAAGGATGATAAATGTTAAATATGTAAATCACCTAAAATATAAAAACTGGTTGTGGGATGCTTTATTTTTCAGAGAGGGTCATTTTCCAACACAACGAGAACAGGGAATCAGGAATCTTGGACATAGAAATTTGCTGCAGCTTTTTACTGCGACATCATGGTTAGTCAGGATGGAGACGTGTTCATCATCATCATCATCATCATCATCATCATCATCATCGCGTCTCCTCTACTGAACAGGAAACAAAAGGGTAATTTATCAGGCATTTCTGCTTCCACGTTTAGGCTCATACAGGCACTTTAACATGCCTTCTACACTTCAGCCACCCCATCACTGGTCTTCATCTCCTCCACTGGTCTCTTCATCAGCCTGAGACGGAGACTGAATCCTTCTAGGAGAACGGATCCTGGCACAGATGTGACCAGCTGGAGAAAAGACTGGGACGCTTTTTCAGGATCATCGAGTGAGGGAAGGAAATCATTAAGAGAGACGAGAGGAAGCCGGAACGAGCCGGAAAAACATCCAACTGAAGACGAGAGGGAACGAATGAGGGGGGCGACGCCGGGTCACATGACCAGGCTGTTTATTCAGCAGCGACAGCTTCATGTCACCAAGACACAGAAAATAAAAAATAAATAAATAAAACATGGGGATATATTTAGTAATGATTCTTCAGTTTTATGAGTGCATGTAGTTTTCATTGTTGTTATGTCACTATAGTAATGTAAAAATACTACAATACAAGTAAAATCCTGCAGGAAACAAAGAAACATCCTATTTACATTAAAGTAGTTAAAGTATTGCAGTATTATGAGTTGATAAAACAGAAAAAAACAGTGAACTAAGAGTGATGTGGGTCATCACACACACACACACACACACAGTTTACCCGTGATGAACCAGGTCACATGACACTGACCTCAGGCTGCCAGACAGAGTTTGTCTCTTGTGTGAATTGAATTTTCATCGTGAATGAACTGCTGAAAACGCTGCAATACAATGCAGCAATGTACTCATAATACTGCAATACTTTACTACATGTAATCGTAATATTGAAGTACTTTACTACATCTACTCATTATACTTGTTTAAGAAGGACTGAAGTATGGTATCTGAATATTTCTTCCTCCACTGCGTGCATGTGTGTGTGTGTGTGTGTGTTTATTCTAATTATGAAATCACAGAGCCGGTTACTTATATTTAAAGAGGAGAGAACCTCACTCTGTCCAGTTGCTGATTCATTTGCTTCTTTTCACCAATCGACACCATTTACATCACATGTTCTCTGCTATGAAGACACACAAACACAGACACACACACCCACACACACACACACACACACACAGGACGCTGGGCTTTACTCTGCCACAGATAGGACCTATTTACCAGCAAAAAGCAGAATCAATCAGCTAAATTAGAGGATGACAGGTCTGATGACGTCATCATCATCATCATCATCATCATCTTCTTCTTCATCACCTGCTGTACTGGAAGCTGCACCAATACACAGGAGACACTTCTGGGCAGGATTGCTCACCTAGAGACTATTACACTGAGCATTTTATCGCCCTCTCGTGGACATAAAGGGACTGTATTAATAAATGATGCAAATCACACACACACACACACACACACACACACACACATACACACACACATTTGCAAGTCCATCCATCCATCCATCCATTTTCTATCCCGCTTATTCCCTTTCGGGGTCGCAGGGGTCTGCTGGAGCCTATCCCAGCGCATTTTTTATGGCGAGAGGCAGGGGGATACACCCCAGATGGTCGCCAGCCAATCGTGGGGCACACACACCATTCACACACCATTCACACACACACTCACACCTATGGGCAATTTAGATTTGCCAATTAACCTGAGCATGTTTTGTATTGTGGGAGGAAACCGGAGTACCCGGTGAAAACCCACGCAGACACGGGGAGAACATGCAAACTCCACACAGAAAGGTCCCAGACCCAGGCCCCAAGGCGGTCTTGAACCTGCGACCTTCTTGCTGTGAGGCAACAGTGCTACCCACTGCTCCACCGTGTCGCCCCCATTTGCAAGTCTTTTGACTATATATATATATATATACATTTATTAATTATATTTTGCCACAAATATTTCTTTTTTTTTGCTTTGTATTTCAACATAAAAGTCTAAAAAAAACACCATCAGATGATGTATTATTCACATCCAAATTTTTTTATTTCCTTCTCCTCTCACATGTTTTCCTCTTATTTCATATTCTCTGTACACAAATCAAAGACAAAACAAAAAAACACAAAACAAAAATTCCCTCCCACATCCACAGGGAGAAATTTAGCAAACACGATAAAATGATGCGTGGAATGCGCGATAATCCCAAACTGACGCCTGTGGTATGAAATTTCTTTCTAAAAATACTTCATGGAATCACCAGAGATGATAAAACACGGTTCAAATGTGGAATAGAGAGTTTTTTTCTGTTTATTCAGGAATTTATGAGCAGAAGTTGTTGTTTTATGCTGATAAACAGACAGAGAAGAAAAACAAGATGGAATCTGAGTTTTATTAGCTCATATCTTTATATTAGTTTATATTATTACCTTTTTAAATCTTTCCATCCCAAAGGCTCATAACACAGAGGAGACAAAGCTGGCAATTTAGTGTTTTTAGCCTCTTATATTCTTTAATTTATCATTTTTATCCTATTTTTTATTATAACTTAACTTTTATTGATTTTTCGATCAACAAGAAAAAAGAGCAGTTTTGAATCTAAGACAAGAATGTGTTTTTATTTATTTTAACTCTATAAGCTATAACTATAATCATTATAAAAACATCACCATTCTTGATTTTTCCATCAAAAAGAAAAATGAGGCATGATATTCTTTTTACACATCAACACAGACAAAGACTTTTTTTAAATATAATATTAATATATCAATTTTCTGAACCATTTTTTTCTTCAGCCATTGTATGGGATAAAGCATTGAATCTATTACAGAAATAGATGTACAAATAATAGCAAGTATAAGCCAAGTCATTATTTTTATAATTTATTTTTTTACTGTGCATTTCAAAATAAGAGTCTTACATTATTTCTTGCTTTAAAACTAACAGCCATTTTAAAAAATATCTTTACTGCATGCACTTCTGTAAAAAGCTTTAAACAAGTTTTTCATCAAGATCTTTTCTTTGTATGTCTATTTACAAGGAGGAAAAAGCCCGAGACGAAAATCCTTTATTTTGATGTTTTACGCTTTTTTTTCCTTTGCATTTTTCAAAATAAAAGCCTATGAAAACATCCAAGGTCTATTTATTGTTGTTTTTACTCATCACTATAGGTGGATATTTATATATTTTCTTGTTTTTTATATATATAATATACAAACCAGTGAAACAGGTCCTGGAGTCACCATGATGTGGTTTATAGGGGGGTTTTATTTGACGAACATCTATTATTTTGATGTTTTACGCTTTTTTTTCCTTTGCATTTTTCAAAATAAAAGCCTATGAAAACATCCAAGGTGCCTTTATTGTTGTTTTTACTCATCACAATAGGTGGATATTTATATATTTTCCTGTTTTTTTTTTATATATATATATATATATATATAAAATATACACACCAGTAAAACAGGTCCTGGAGTCACCATGATGTGGTTTATAGGGGGGTATGTCTATTATTTTGATGTTTTACGCTTTTTTTTTGCTTTACAATTTTCAAAATAAAAGCCTATGAAAAGATCCAAGGTCTATTTATTGTTGTTTTTACTCATCACTATAGCTGCATATTTATTGGATGTTTATATATTTTCTTGTTTTTCTTCATAAATCGCACAGACCAGTGAGACGGGTCCTGGAGTCACCATGATGTGGTTTATAGGAGGGTTGGTGTGCAGCGGGATGGGAGAGGGGGGGGGGGGGCATGCCCGCGCATGCGCACTCGGTGGGAATCGCGCTTGAAAACGGGCAGCTATGCCGCGCCGAGCAGAAAACGGGCTGGACGCTGGTCGGAGCCGCGGCCGGAGCGGAGGACTCACCGGGGGAACCAGCGGGACCGGGCGGCTGCTGACGGCCGGGGAACGGAGAGTCTAGCCCCGGGGGAGATTTGGAGATTTAACGGAAACTAGAGAAAGAAAAAAAAAACCTCCAGCTGGAACCGAGAGCTTCTCCTCCTCCTCCTCCTTCTTCTTCTCCTTCTTCTTCTCCCTCTCCTCTTCCTCCTCTTCCTCCTCTTCCTCCTCTTCCTCCTCCTCGCGCGCGAGCCGCCGAAGCCGCAGCGATGTTGCCGCTAAACGTCTGAAGAGGATTTATCCGCTTCTTTCTTTCCCTCTTTGTTCTCGTCGCACCGAGAATTAAAAAAAATCAGCAAGAAGCAGAAGAAGAAGAAGAAGAAGCAGAAGAAGAAGAAGCAGAAGAAGAAGAAGAAGCAGCAGAAGAAGCAGCAGCAGAAGAAGAAGCGGAGCCAACGCGATGCTGCGCGGCGGCAGATGTGCGGGCAGCTGCTGCGTGATGGGGACGCTGTGCGTGCAGCTGTTGCTGTGGATTCTTTGCGCCGTGAACGGAGAGGAGCAGCCGTTCAGCGTGGAGGTGAGACGCCGCGTGTGCCCGTCCGTGTCCCACGGCAGTCACGTGACCGGCCCCGACCCCACGCACTCACTCATCTACTGACTTATCCACTTGTTTATTTAGCCGCTTGGTCGTTAGTTCATTCTCCATCAGCAGGAACCAACGTTCAAATTAACTTTATTTAATTTTATTTAAATTTATTTGAAAAACAACAAAATGCTGCACAGACTCAAACCACAACAACAACAACAACAGTTAAAGTCAAACAGCACATGTCATCATCAGCAGGACAGGAAGTGGAAATAAGTTTAAAGAGAAGGTTTAAAAGTTTATAGTGGGGGCCATGTGTGTGTGTGTGTGTGTGTGTGTGTGTGTGTGTGTGTGTTAAGTTGTTTTCAACTAATCCATAAGTTGACTCCATCAACAAGATCTTTTTGGGAGTTGATACTGTGTGTGATTGTGTGTGTGTGTGTGTGTGTGTTTCTGCATGTGTGTGTGTATGTGATACCCTGTGTGTGTGTGTTTCTGCATGTGTGTGTGTTACTGTGTGTGTGTGTGTGTGTGTGTGTTTCTGCATGTGTATGTATGTGATACTCTGTGTGTGTGTGTGTGTGTGTGTGTGTGTGTGTGTGTTTCTCCATGTGTGTGTGTTACTGTGTGTGTGTTACTGTGTGTGTGTGTCAGCCTTTGACGCTCTGACTCTTAATCCAAGACGTCTACATTTACATTCTATTGTGACTCTCCATCGTTCAACGTGATGAAACTGTGGTTTTTACGCCACATTGTGATGTCACTAAGATGTTTTATTACCAAAAATTCACCTCGAGCTCCTCTCTGCTGCCTGTGGTTAATATTCATTATGTGACCGTGTAGTTGTGACATCACACAAGTAAGGCTTTGTGAATGCAGCTCTGTTAAACACCATAAAACAGTGTCCAATCAGTTAAAGTCAAACAGCACATGTCATCATCAATAAGACAGGAAGTGGAGATAAGTTTTAAAGAACAGATTTAAAAGTTTCTTGGGTGGGGGCCATATATATAAATATAAATATGTGTGTGTGTGTGTGTGTGTGTGGTCGGTTGTTTTTGATTAATCTATGAGTTCAATGCATCAACATATCCATCAAGTTTTAGTTCTCCACTTACAGTGATGCAGAAAAGCTTTTTTATATGTAGTAACTAGTTAGTAGAAAAGTTAATGACATCACCCAGTTATTTATTCAGTAGTTAATTAGTGAGTTGGTTCATTCTCCGTCTGCAGGAACCAACATTCTGCCTCCTTCACTCGTTTCATTCTGACTTTATTCATACAACATGTTTACAACATGTGACAGCTCTGCAAAACTCAAAGTCAAATCATTTAAAGGCTAAACACACATGTCGTCATTCAGACAGGAAGTGGAAATGTGTTTTAAAGAGCAGATTTCAAAGTTCAAGGGTAGGGGCATTTGTGTGTGTGTGTGTGTGTGTCACTGTGTGTGTGTGTGTGTGTGTGTGCTTAGTCGTTTTTGACTACTCGATAAAGTTGACTCCATTGACAGGATATTTTTTGGACCTGAAGCTGTATTTCATTTAGAAAAGGTGGTCCCCAGAATGTAGGTACTTGACATGTGACCCCACAGGGTCAGATAGAAAAGTGTGTGTGTTTAGCTGTTTTTGACTCAATGAATTGATTCCATTAACAAATCTGTCAAATTTGAGTTTTGTCCACATGCAATGATGCAGTAAAGCAGATGAAATCAGAAACTCCACTGAGAAGTTTATAATGATTTACTTAGTCAGTTTTAATAGAGCAGATTTGTATATGTAGTTATATATAACTAATTAATAAGTCGATCTATGAATCTGTAAACCATACTAATATTGAAATAATACTAAGACTTATCCACACAAACAGAAGTTTTGACATTAAAAGTTAAGAATAAACTAGCTTATCATAAATAAATGGTTTTCTAGACCATTTTTGGGCAAATTGAATCCTATGATTGGTAATGCGGAAAAGCTTCCTTTAAATGTAGTAGCTACTAAGCAGGATATAAATATTTCAGCATAAAAATCGACTAATTGACCAACAAATGAAAAAACCAAAACGATTGATTAATGATTAATAGATTCTGGGCTTTCAGCCCGAGGAAATGATCCAGATAATCAGTTTTCCCTTCACGTGTTCATTCGAGTTGTAATCAAAGTGTTTTAGAAGAAGTCATTGTTTTAACTTTTCCTTCTCTGATAAGGAGCCAGGCTCAGTTTGGAACAGGAAAAGTGTGACAATGAGTGATAAATGTAAAAATGTATTGTTTCCTGAAAGCCACAACCAAATAACCCTTTCTGGATTCGGGTGTCATCAATCAAACCATCAAAGTCCTCATCCTCTGTTCTGATTCCAACAGCAGCTAAATCTCCATCAAACATGCCAGCTTCACTTTCTTCACCATCAGAGTCACTTTACTCTAATGATGCGTTATAATCCGCTGGAAGTTGCTGCGCTACCGTAGTCCTGGTCTGGATGGAGAAATGGCACCGAACGAAAGCACCAAGACGGAAATGTTCAATTTTCATTTCTTCTGCTGCTTTACTGTTTTTAGTCTAATGGTGACCATCTGAACGCTTCTCCCACTCGTTCTGTGATCCACTGATCCAGTCTCTGCTCTGTGATCCACTGATCCAGTCTCTGCTCTGTGATCCACTGATCCAGTCTCTGCTCTGTGATCCACTGATCCAGTCTCTGCTCTGTGATCCACTGATCCAGTCTTTGCTCTGTGATCCACTGATCCAGTCTCTGCTCTGTGATCCACTGATCCAGTCTTTCCTCCAACTCGTACCACCTGTCTTATGTCTTAAACTCAGCTGTGTAGCTGATTTCCTTCAGTTTAAACTGTGCTTTATCAGCGTGTCTCTTTACCATTTTCAGGTTGTTAAAACAACGATGTTCTGCATAACGCACATCCCCGTTATTTTATCTACAATCCATGAAAATGTAAAACTTTAATGTACACCTTATAGTCGTGAATACAGTATATTTAAAAAACAAATCAAAATGCTCTCTGGTATTGTTCAGGGACCAAATGTGGAGGCGGTCTGTATCCGGTCCGTGGGCCGTAGTTTGGGGACCACTGCTTTACATGAACTGACGTGTAAACACGTTTTAATTCTCAGGAGTGAGCGGAGTGAGTCCAGATGTTTGTGTGTTCTTTCGGGGTCCTTGACCAGAAATCTGCTCAGACAGGAGATGAGAACCTCCACTTTAGAACCAAATCAAAAGCAGCACATGTTTGCTCAGAGGCAAATTTCTTTAAAAAAAGAAGAGGAAAAAAGAGACGGAGACGGAACTTATGGGAAAAAAACGTGTTTTCATCCTGATGCGCCACTTAGAAAAGCTCATAAACATAAACCACCAACAGCTTTTCAGAAAAGGGTCAAAATTCATGATATTTCTGATATTTATTAATTTTCCCGCGTGTTCCTTGATGCAGACAAAACGTAACACAGACGTTTGCTGTTTGAGGGGAAAAAAAGTGAAACATATCCATCTATTACATCCTCCACCCCTCCCCCCTTTGATGTCTCTCACACACACACACACACACACACACACACACACACACACACACGTGCAGGAACATCCTGGCATGTCCGCTGACAGTCATCCGTATATGAGATGATTTGCAGGCCTGGCGCTGCAGCAGATTCGCTCCAGATGCTGCTGCTGCTACAGGTTATTATTAAAAAAAAAAAAAAAGAACGTCCGAGATCACATAAGGAGGAGAGGAAGAGGAAGATGAGCGAGGAAGAGGCGTAACGAAGCTCCTTCTTGTGGCTTCGTAGCTTTAACTTGTAAAGTTTCCACTTTTTCTTTCATCCAATCAGATTGAATGATGTTAATTACAGAGGGAACTACAGTTCTTATTAAGGCTGATTTCATCTTCATCACCATCATCTTCATCATATTTTTTATCTCATGTCTATCCCAGGAAACCTGTTTAACTTCTGGTGTGTGTGTGTGTGTGTGTGTGTGTGTGTGTGTGTGTGTGTGTGTGTGTGTGTGTGATAGTGTGTGTGTGTGTGTGTGTTACTCTTCAACGTTCAACATGATGAAAGATTTGAAGGAAACAAACACACTTCACGTTTCTGTGGTTTTTACTCCACGTTGTGATGTCACTAGGCGTTTTATGACCAAAAAGTCCCTTAGTGATGACATCACAGCTTCTGTTTGTCTAAGGCAGCTTTGTGAATGCAGCTTTGTGTGCGTTTCTCTGTGAAACAGCCAGTTTCTATAGAACATCCGCTCCTTCATTCATCTTACAGATATGAGCTCGGCCTCTCCGCCGTACGGAGCGTTAGCGTTTCCCTGCAGACGCGTTTTGGGAATAAAAATAACTCGTCTCAGCAGGAACAAATCCAGCCTGACAGGCTCTTCTCCAGTTAAACTTCCATGTTATGAATCCCTATGACGGCGTCACCTCCTCCGACCTCGACCCACAAACTCCAAAACTCGCCGCCGTCGATCCAAATTAACGTTTTCTCGCCTGAAATGGGAAAATCTGCAATTAAGTGGAAGTGTTCGACCAATCAGGTGCATCCAGGAAGTATTCTACTCCGATAACCAACCTATGTAAAACCAGCCGTTTTAATGCCTCATGGCTCATAGATGAATGGTTAGAACATCAGAACAGGAAGTTGAATGACGTCATGTGACTATTAAAGTGAAAGCAGTGGACTCGGGTCTTTCTAGGATGTTGGATAACGTTGTGTGTGAGTCACGATTCATGAACTTCATCAAATCCAACGCTGGCAGTGACTTGATGAACCAGGCGAGAGCTTTAAAAAAACCCTGAAACCGGCATTTCTGTAGAAATTCAAAGCGCTGGAGTTTTTTTTTTTTTTTTTTTGCTAATTTTCCAATTGTCCTGGAAACACATGGGGTCTGACTAATACCTGGAAGGTCACATCATGTGTATGAATATAATGAAATATCTTCACCCTGATTCACCATCTCTAATCAGTTTAGAGACGTGATTGAAGGCTCTTTTTAAAATGATTAATCAATAGTTGTTGGTTCATTAAATGGTGTAAAATGTTGATCAGTGTTTGTCAAAGCTGCAGATTGAAGCTAAAATGTCTTTTTTTGTCCACAACCCAAAGATCATCAGTTTACTATTATAGAAGAATAAAGAAACCAGGAAATAATCAGAGAACAGAAGCTGAACCAGAGAATCTGGACATTTTCCTCCTTTTTAAAAAGTGATTCAAACCCATTAATTGATTATCGCCGTCTAACCACAGCTGTCGTTTCCGTTAAATCCCCCCGCCTGTCTTCATCATCGCTTCAGCTGCTCGGCGATCCAAATGCAGCAAAGTCCTTTTTTAAAATGTTATTATTTTATTCAGAGTCGGGGACAAATCGCAGCGAGACTCGCGTCAGGTGGAGATTTACGCCGACGGCCCCCCTGGGTGGAATAAAGCATGTTTTATTGGGTCTGGACGTGACGGCCGTCCTCCGGGGGCTCGGCCGCGGCGCAGACATCTCACTCAGTCGTCCTGGTGCCGTCAGATGGAAGCGTGCAGCCACGAGCCGGGTTTTATGACATCACAACTAGTCCAGCCAAAGCTGAACAGGAGCAGGAAACACCAGAGATCCACAGCAGACGTCTGTTGAACTGATGCAGAGCGGCAACAATTAGTTGATCAATCGATTAGTTGGCAACTTTTACATCATTTTTAATTATAAAATGTCCAAATTCTCTGGTTCCAGCTTCTGTTCTCTGATTATTTCCTGGTTTCTTTATTCTTCTCTAATAGTAAACTGGTGATCTTTGGGTTGTGGACAAAAAAAGACATTTTAGCTTCAATCTTCAGCTATAATGAATTTAAACCATTTTATGAATCAAACAACAACTCAATATTCATTAGTTGCATCTGTAATAAGATACTAATTAGCATAATTATGGATTAAGAAGTCTATAAATCTGCTGTTAATAGTAGAGCTGCAATTATCACTCAATTGGTTTCTAATTATCACATTAATCATCAATTATTTCGACAAAAAAAGACATTTTAGATTCATTGTTCAGCTTTGGAAACACTTTATGAACCAAAAAACTAATCAATGGATTGTTTCAATAAATAGATCATTACATGGCTATAATTATAGTTACATCAACCAATAATACTTAAATACTATAACTACATTAACTCCTACTCACTCTCTTACTTATAGACTTTAATTCAATACTTTTACCACTTTATTGTAAGTTGTACTACTTGTAATGGAGTATTTTTTCAATATTATAATAGTACTTTTACTTTAGTAAATGATCTGAATTCCTTTTTCAACCCTAAAATTATTCTCAGGTAGAGAAACAGGAAGTTGAGAATCTTAAAAAAAAGAATCGATGATCCAACTTTTTGTTTTTGTGATTTCTGTGAATGGGAGACGCTGCTGCTAAATTTAGCCTGAACTTTAACCACACAACAATCCAACAGTGCGCTGAAACAACCTGAACGCTCTTTATTTGCTATTTTTGGTGATAAGCGCTCGGTGGCGTGTTGTTTTAGGCGCTGTTTTTCCCAGAATTCACTTGGCAGCCGAGCGGTGACCACGTGGGTCCTTGTTCCCTTCAGTGTTCTGTTAATGAGGTTTGATGCTCTTCTCCTTCGCTGTTCGCTGCTTTATCAGGCTTAAAGGGACCGTTTTAGTGATTTTAACAGATGTTCTACGATCATTTATTATTAATCTTCTTATTTCTTTATCCAGACCAACAGTCCACACAAAGATCATCAGTTGACTGTTAGAGAAGGATAAAGAAACCAGGAAATAATCAGAGAACAGAAGCTGGAACCAGAGAATCTGGACATTTTAGGATTAAAAAATGAATCAAATGTATTAATCGATTATCAGAACAGTTGGTGATTAATGTGATAGTTGGAAACTAATTGATTAATCAATGAATCGTTGTAGCTTAACTGATACTAGTGCATATAAATAATGTTAATAATAAGAGTAGTATGAAGCCTGTCTGTCTGTGTCTGTCTGTGTCTGTCTGTTAGTATCTGTCTGTTAGTATCTGTCTGTCTGTATCTGTCTGTCTGTATCGGTCTGTCTGTCTGTCTGTGTCTGTCTGTGTCTGTCTGTGTCTGTCTGTCTGTCTGTCTGTCTGTCTGTCTGTGTCTGTCTGTCTGTGTCTGTCTGTCTGTCTGTCTGTGTCTGTCTGTGTCTGTCTGTAGCTGTCTGTCTGTGTCTGTCTGTGTCTGTCTGTCTGTCTGTCTGTCTGTGTCTGTCTGTGTCTGTCTGTAGCTGTCTGTCTGTCTGTCTGTCTGTGTCTGTCTGTCTGTAACTGTCTGTCTGTGTCTGTCTGTCTGTGTCTGTCTGTCTGTCTGTCTGTGTCTGTCTGTATCTGTCTGTCTGTCTGTCTGTCTGTCTGTGTCTGTCTGTAGCTGTCTGTCTGTATCTGTCTGTCTGTGTCTGTCTGTCTGTGTCTGTCTGTCTGTCTGTCTGTGTCTGTCTGTGTCTGTCTGTCTGTAACTGTCTGTCTGTGTCTGTGTCTGTCTGTATCTGTCTGTCTGTATCTGTCTGTCTGTCTGTGTCTGTCTGTCTGTCTGTCTGTATCTGTATGTCTGTGTCTGTGTCTGTGTCTGTCTGTGTTTGTCTGTCTGTCTGTATCTGTCTGTGTC
>JAYKQN010000038.1:640000-650000 GCA_036785175.1 Eupleurogrammus muticus
CTGCTCTGTGATCCACTGATCCAGTCTTTCCTCCAACTCGTACCACCTGTCTTATGTCTTAAACTCAGCTGTGTAGCTGATTTCCTTCAGTTTAAACTGTGCTTTATCAGTGTGTCTCTTTACCATTTTCAGGTTGTTAAAACAACGATGTTCTGCATAACGCACATCCCCGTTATTTTATCTACAATCCATGCCCACACTTCCCCTACATACAGACATAGAGCGCACCAACATTTTGAAGATAATATAAGACTTAAATGTGGCCTTATAGTCATGAAAATACGGTCATATTTTTTCCTGTATAGTCAGAAGCTGCGTTGACTCTTATGCAAATGAAACTACAGTAGGAATTCAAGTCGAGCAGCAGTGTGTGTGTGTGTGTGTGTGTGTATATATATATGTGCGCGCACACGTGTGTGTGTGTGTGTGTGTGTGTGTGTGTGTGCGTTTGTGTATGTGTGTATGTGTCTGTGTGTGTGTGTGTGTGTTGGTTTGTGGTTACCCGGTGTGGGCAGGAAGGCTGCGGTTGCCTTGGCGACCCTGGCGCTCGCTGGTGGTTTCCGCGTGCGTTTCCCGATGAATTATTCAGGGCGGTCGGAGGCCGCCGTCACGTTCCCACGGCGACGAGTCACCTGCTCGGGTTGGTCCAGCGAGGCAGAAAAATCTGAATGATTTAGAGAGAGGCCAGAAAGCAACTTCCTGGAGTGGTTTGAGTAGTCCATTTTTCTTCTTTTGTAATAATCGGTGATCCTGTTTTATCCCAACAGGAAGCACATTTTTTTCTCTGCTTAGAAATTATTGGAAAATTCACAAGGAAAGTCACATTTTTTAATTCTAAAATGTCCAGATTCTCTGGTTCCAGCTTCTGTTCTCTGATTATTCCCTGGTTCCTTTATTCTTCTATAATTTTTTCCAACTATTTCATGAACCAAACAGCTAATCGATTAATTGGATTAATTAATTAGTTAAGTAATTAGTTGTAGAATCTCATCCAGCATCAGGACTGAAACCTTATTGTTTGATACTGAAACACTCAGGAAAATAACCTGTTACCCATTAACGGAAACACGTGTGGACTCAGGTGAACCCGACGCGTCCTCAAAGGCGCCCCAACACACACACACACACACACACACACACACACCTGGCTGCCACCTGATGAGCAGACAACGAGCTAATTAGCCGTCAGAAAGGCCGAGCCGCCACCAGGCGATGGAAAACACTCTATTATGGATGAGGCGAGCTTCTGGAAGCCCAGTCACCGTGGCGACGTGCGACGCCATCAGCTGACGGGGGAGGGGGGGCGGAGCTTCAGGTTACGGTTGACGCCACTGAGGATCACATGTTAATTAATAGTTGATGGCGAGGATCAGACGGAGGATTCCTGATCTTACAGTGACATTAAAAAAGGCTGAAAGTTTCATGAGATGAGAGAAAAAAATGTTAGAGTACTAACAGCAAAATGTACTTAAAGTATCAAAAAGTAAAAGTACAGACTGCTATATTATTATTATAGTCTGTTATACTACTTGTTCTGAATCACTAAATACAGTTACAGCATTTAAATTATTTAGTTAATTAATGTGGAGACACTTTCATTAGGTAAGTATAATATATGATTTTTATATAATAATAACAATAATAATACACTTTATTCTAATAACTTTCATTAAAAATTCCTGAACTTTAATATGTGTTTTAGGCCCCAAGAGGGGACTTTAATGTGTGTTTTAGCTCCAAAGATTGGACTTTAAAATGTGTTTTAGGCCCCAAGAGGGGACTTTAATATGTGTTTTAGTTACCAAGAGGGGACTTTAATATGTGTTTTAGGCCCCAAGAGGGGACTTTAATATGTGTTTTAGGCCCCAAGAGGGGACTTTATAATGTGTTTTAGGCCCCAAGAGGGGACTTTAATATGTGTTTTAGGTCCCAAGAGGGGACTTTATAATGTGTTTTAGGCCCCAAGAGGGGACTTTAATATGTGTTTTAGGTCCCAAGAGGGGACTTTAATATGTGTTTTAGGTCCCAAGAGGGGACTTTAATATGTGTTTTAGGTCCCAAGAGGGGACTTTAATATGTGTTTTAGTTCCCAAGAGGGGACTTTAATGTGTGTTTTAGTTCCCAAGAGGGGACTTTAATATGTGTTTTAGCTCCCAAGAGGGGACTTTAATATGTGTTTTAGTTCCCAAGAGGGGACTTTAATATGTGTTTTAGGCCCCAAGAGGGGACTTTAATATGTGTTTTAGTTCCCAAGAGGGGACTTCGATATGTGTTTTAGTTCCCAAGAGGTGACTTCGATATGTGTTTTAGTTCCCAAGAGGTGACTTTAATATGTGTTTTAGTTCCCAAGAGGGGACTTCGATATGTGTTTTAGTTCCCAAGAGGTGACTTTAATATGTGTTTTAGGCCCCAAGAGGTGACTTTAATATGTGTTTTAGTCCCCAAGAGGGGACTTTAATATGTGTTTTAGGCCCCAAGAGGTGACTTTAATATGTGTTTTAGTTCCCAAGAGGGGACTTTAATATGTGTTTTAGTCCCCAAGAGGTGACTTTAATATGTGTTTTAGTCCCCAAGAGGTGACTTTAATATGTGTTTTAGTCCCCAAGAGGGGACTTTAATATGTGTTTTAGGCCCCAAGAGGGGACTTTAATATGTGTTTTAGCTTCCAAGTGGGGACTTTAATATGTGTTTTAGTCCCCAAGAGGGGACTTTAATATGTGTTTTAGCTTGCAAAGAGGGGACTTAATCACTATTATAAATACAGAGGCCACATCTCCTCGTTAACAATTCATGAAGCTCTTGTTATGATCTGATCCTTTGGCCCAAATAATCATTTTGCCTTCAGTGGTGTTTTAGTTGTGTTTACTGTGCGTTTCTCTCGCTCCACTCGTAATGCAGCACGACGCGAAGCGTGGTTACCGCTCACTGTCGTCATTATTGCACCCAAATTGCAGCTGTATTGAACGGCGGCGTCTACGAGTTCCCCTCGTTATCCGTTTCACGGCGGGAGATAGAGCACGCTGAAGGAATCCCCGTCTCGCTGAATGAGGAACCTTCCCGCTCGCAGGAATCCTCACATCAGCAGAGCGGCGGCAGCCATAGATCACGGAGAGAAAGGTGAATCAATGAGAGAAGAAGAGCGAGTGTAAAGAAAGAAAACGGAAAGACAGAGTGAAAGGTGGAATTCTGATTCAGGGAAATGCATCTTCAGAGAGAGCAGGGGTGAAAAGGGAAGGAAGGGGCACTTTAATACGCCGTTTAGCCCCCAAAAGGGCACTTAAGCATGTGTTTAGCTGCCGAAGAGGACTTTATTACCTGTTTTAGCTCCCAAGAGGGGAGTTTGCTTTTTGAGGACAAACTTAATGCTGACGTGACCCAAGATGAAGTTGAATTTGATGACCCTGACTTACAGGATTAGAAGAAATTCAATCTGGAGGAAACCATTTACTCTCCTGATTCTAGGTCCATTTATTCCTAAAGTCAGAGAATACTAAAAACGTAGCAAGCAGAGATAATCTATAAAGTGGCAGGATGATGGAGTCAGAGATCGAAAGCTTTGATTCCATCTTTAAATGCAGCGTTTGTATATTTAAGCCTTTTCTCTGAGCCTCGTAGTGGAGTGTGAGCAGTTTTTGATTCATGAGGAGGCGACTTTTCGTGTCTGTTTGACCATTCAAGGTTTTCAGTGTGACTGATGAACCGAGAAAAGAGAGCTGGTAAGAAAAGTTGCTGCTTTAGAAAATGTGAGGAGTGAGCGGAGTGTATTCGACTGGACGAGGACAGTTTGATCTGTAGCAGAGAGATAAATCACTTCTCCGTTTGAATCGTGCCATGAATTATACACATCTGGTCTTTGTCAATTTATTTCACTGCAAAATGTTCTCTGTTCTAGAAAGTTAAACATGAAAATGGTGAAATACTTTGTAGTTCTATCAGCCAGGAAGCAAAAAACTATATGAAACAAGCAGCAGGTTAATGTTAGCTTTAGCGGATCTGTGTTAGCGTTAGCTTTAATGGTTTGACTTAACGTTAGTTTTAGCATCTCCGTGTTAACATTAGCTTTAATGAGTTTGAGTTAACGTTAGCGTCAGCATCTGTGAGTTAAAATTAGCTTTAATGCTTTTGAGTTGACGTTAGCTTCAGCATCTCTGTGTTAACATTTGCTTTACTGGGTTTGAGTTAACGTTAGCTTCAGCATCTCTGTGTTAACATTAGCTTTAATGGGTCTGAGTTAACGTTAGCTTCAGCATCTCTGTGTTAACATTAGCTTTAATGCTTTTGAGTTGACGTTAGCTTCAGCCTCTCTGTGTTAACATCACCTTTAAATGTTCTAAGTCAGTGTTAGCTTCAGTGGCTCCGTGTTGTGATTAGCTTCATTAGCTCTTGTTAGCTTATCGAGAGAGAAAGTTATGATGTCATGTTAGCGCCTTTCGGCTGTGTAATCCTTCTAACTATGTATTTTCAGTGTAATACTTCTATAGTTTTACGTTAAACCAAGTACTTGTACAAGTACAAACAACAGACGTGTAATTCTAAGACACTTCACTTATTACTGACCTCTGTATTTTTTCACGTCCTGAGCTCCACTGAAAGGTGAACTATCTCTATTGGGACTAAAATTCAGTCTCATTTGGATCCTAATCTACGAAGTTTTAATCCCATAATCATCCTCAATCCACGAGCCCCAGTTTGTATGACATGCAGCTGTAATCCTATATCCACATCTGGGTTTAGGTCTCGATACCCAGGTTCTGATTAATCTGTGAAACGTAGCCGAAAAAGCGACTGACCAGAGCGACTCATCCGACCGTCGGGAGAAGCAAACTGCTCTTTTCAGTCACAGCTGTTCACTCTGTGTCCGACGTTTACCTGCCTCTTTTTATTTTTTTCCTAACACACCTATTTGTCTGATCTTGGCAAACACGTTATTCACCACCTCTTCATGTCTGTCGTGTTTCCTTTGCAGCTTCTCGTTTACGTAAATCTGGTGGCAAGCTGCAAAAATATGTTTTTTATTATGTAGACAAGTGTTCAGAGGAGGTTACTGTTCATCTGTCAATGTGTCGTTACAGCTCTACTTTACTAGCAAATAGTTAACAATCCATAATAGTGTTAATAAGCATCTTATAAAGACCTTAGTACAATTTATGGCTGCAACTAATGACTATTTTGATAGTTGAATAATCTATTGATTACTGAATAATGATTAATCAATTAGTTTGGTTTAGGAATTGAATCAGAGCTGAGAAGCCAGAAACAGAATTTCGACATTTCTTCTTAAAAAATGACTCGAATTGGTTAATCTATTATCAATATATTGTTCGTGATTAATGTAATAGTTGAAAACAAATTGATTAATCAACTAATCATTGCATCTCTATATAGAATCTCATTAGATTTGTATATTAAGAGTAAAGTAGTAGTAAAGTACCTCTAAGTGAAAAAAACATAAGTACATTTACGCATTGTACTTAAATACAGTTTAAAGCCACATAAAGCAGGAAAAACTCTTCTCTGTTAAAATACAGGACATTTCCTTCTCAAAAAATGACTTAAATCAATTAATGGATTATGGAAATAGACGGTAACCAATCGGTTAATCAACTGGTCGCTGCTGAACCATGTCTGTATGTTCAGTGTGACGGCAGAAAAAAATAAATGATTCTTCACAGTCTCCGTCATCTTGAAATCAGCATTTTCCTCATCAGATGCTCCCATCGAATCGAAATGTTTCTCTACAGAATGAATTCTTTAAGCCTGCAGGGACAAAAACAACCTCATGCTGTTTTGGATTTGGCTAAATTTGTGTTTGGCTAAACGTGCAGTGCCACGTCTAAAGCTGTACGCTTTTTCATCAATATCTCTCTCTTTTTTCCTTTTTTTGTTGTTTTTCTTCCCCCTCTTTCTTCCCCAAAAGCACCAGGGGAATTCACCGGGCAGCGGTCAGGTTGAAGCCAAGTGTGGTTGCAATAAAAGGAAAAAAAAAAGAGGACAGACATGATTACAGGACGAGGAAACAGAAAGTAGGAGAAAGTAGACATTAAGGGCGGCGGAGACGTAGGAAATCCAGGCCGATCGGCGCTATCGTCCTCCTGCTGCTTCCACGGGTTCCGATTAAACGAGCGTCGTTACTAAAACAGCCAGTCCACGGGGGAAACTCTCCCTCTGTCCATCAGTTCCCCCCTGATGGACAGAGGTGAGAAGGGGAGGGGTCATCACCTTCTCACACTTCTCTCCTCTTCTGGAGTCTCGCCAACTGGGTAGCGAGACAAAAGTCCACGACCAAGACCCGCTCGACCACACTCCGGTCGTAGCCCAGCCATTGTCCTGCTGCGTCCCGCCGGCAACTTTTCCGTCGACAGTCCGTTGACACTCCCGTCGACAGTTCCATCAACACTTCCATCGACACTCCACCGTCCTCCCGCTCGTATACCACCGTCAGCCCGCTAGTTCCACCTCGTCTCTCCAGCTTCTCAGGTGGAGCCACCGATCCCACCGCTGCCACCAAATGTGAGCGACCAGAGTGGCCTCCCAACAAAAAGGGATCAGGGCAACCAGAACAAGTCGAGAAAGGAGGCAGCGGAACTCAGTTTTATCAAAAACAAGGTGGATTATTGACGGTGGTAAAAACAACACAGCACATGCTTACGCTAGAACAGGGGTCCACTTCTCGGCAGATGGACCAAAACAGCCAATAAATACACAGCAATTCTTTTTTTTATTGAATTATAGACTAATTAAAACACACTAATACCAAATCTTACACTCCGCAGCTTTAAGTCCTAAACCAAACAGCTGAGGTATGTGTCTAAAACTTTAATTTTAAAAGTTAAAAATAGGAACGTGAAGCCGTGCAACAACGTCTGTATTAATAAAAGCTCCGTAGTCGTATTGTTTGCCGTGTTTGCAGAGATTTAACTTCCAGAGCCGGAGAGCACGCCTCGCAGAGACTTAACACACTCCTCCAGGGATTAAAACATGCCCTTTCAGCTTTGCATGCTGGGAACACTTTAACACCGGGACAAAACAAGCTCAAAAACAACTAGAAACCTGAACTTGGTGGCGTATGGCAGAGCGAATTCCTCCGTTTTTTTCTCACTCATGGATTGAACGTGTGAAGCTCACTCTTGACTTTTATTTTTTGGAGGATTGTGAACCTCACACATGCTTTTAAAAACCAGATTGCTGCAACATCCATGAAAAATGGAGCGGATGATTGGTTTGGAGAGAGATTTGTTGCTTGTTCGTGTTTGTGTGTGTGAACATCTGTTGTATTGTCTTGAGGATTCTTTTTTCCCTTTTTTTATGTCGGTGTTATTGTGCTTCAACGTGCATTTTTTTTTCCGAGTCTATCACCTGTTTGCAAGTGTTTCGCTCTTCACGCGTTCAGGGCCGTGGTGTTTCAGTACCTGAGCGGCCGGGTTTCCTCCCCTGACATCTGTTCCCAGGTGTAAAAACCCAGACACGCTTCATAACGTCATCTACTCTGAAGGGGTGGCGAGCGTAGACGGAGGTGTGAAGGCGCTGGGAAAATATGAATGAAACAGAAATAGACCAGAGCTCCCAGACGGGGAAAAGAACACGTGAAGAGTCGGGCGTTGAAAAGTCATCGGCATGTAAACTGGTGCACGTTGAGAACAGGACGAGAGCACGGATTCTGTCCTGGTGCCAATCACAGTTCAGACAACTTAAACTGCATTTTATTATGTATGTGTCATTCAGGGTTGCAGGTAATGACTGGTAATAGTTAATGGACTACTCTAATGGTCAATTGTTCTTTCAGTTTTTGAAACGATTAATTGATTAGTTGTTTGATTTAAGAAATGGTAAAAAAAATCAGTGTTTCCCAAAAGCAGAAGAATTACCTAAAATGTCTCTCCAGTTGAAAGCACCCATGTAATTTAATAAAAAGTCTGTAAAAACAATGTTCTCTTGAATTTAAAAATAGCTTCACAAAGGGAATTTCTTTGAAACAACTGCTTCATTTAAACCTGAATAAACATTGTATTAAATAATTATGAACTATTAAAAGCTTTTCTGTATTTATTGATTTGTACAGGCGCCTAGAGGCACATTTTTTACATTTTGCATGTTCAGCTGACCTGCTAAAGAGGTTCACACGTATTGAAATGAATAAACTGGAGCTTTTTTCGCCTTAATGTGCTCTCAATTTCCTCTGTAACTTTTATTACGTCATTGGACGTTATTACATTATCGTGTTTCTACACTTTTATTACGTCATTGGACGTTATTACATTATCGTGTTTCTACACTTTTATTTCGTCATTGGACGTTATTACATTATCGTGTTTCTACACTTTTATTACGTCATTGGACGTTATTACATTATCGTGTTTCTATACTTTTATTACGTCATTGAACGTTATTACATTATCGTGTTTCTACACTTTTATTACGTCATTGGACGTTATTACATTATCGTGTTTCTATACTTTTATTACGTCATTGAACGTTATTACATTATCGTGTCTCTACACTTTTATTACGTCATTGGACGTTATTACATTATCGTGTTTCTACACTTTTATTACGTCATTGAACGTTATTACATTATTGTTTCTACACTTTTATTACGTCATTGGACGTTATTACATTATCGTGTCTCTACACTTTTATTACGTCATTGGACGTTATTACAATATCGTGTTTCTACACTTTTATTACGTGATTGGACGTTATTACATTATCGTGTTTCTACACTTTTATTACGTCATTGGACGTTATTACATTATCGTGTCTCTACACTTTTATTACGTCATTGGACGTTATTACATTATCGTGTTTCTACACTTTTATTACGTGATTGGACGTTATTACATTATCGTGTTTCTACACTTTTATTACGTCATTGGACGTTATTACATTATCGTTTCTGCACTTTTACATTATTGAACAATATTATGTTATTGTTTCTGCACCTCTATTATTACATTATTGGCCAGTTATTACATTACCGGCTATTACAAACATGTGATCAGGAATATAAAATCTTTTCTGTGTGTGAAGTTTGTTGTGCTCATTCACACGTGTTAATGGAGTTAAATTCTAATTACGTTCATAATTAAACTCCATTACCTGAACCTTGAAACCCTTCTACCTGCAGAAATCCCAGAATCCCTTGTTGTCTTTATGGCGTTTTAACGGCATTTTTTCCTCCCGGTTCGTGGACATTTTTACAGCTCGTTGTTGCCTCGACACGACGCTGCAGTAAAAGCTGTGGACTCACATTTGTTCCATTGTTGAGTAATGCTTCGCCTTTTATTACATTCTCTCCTCACTCGCTCTTACACCAGGCCTCCCGCCCTGTTCAGTGGATTTCATTCCTTTGTGTGTGTGTGTGTGTGTGTGTGTGTGTGTGTGTGTGTGTGTGTGTGTGTGTGTGTGTGTGTGCGTGCAGCAGGCCTCTATAATGTCTGAAGCAGCCTGACAGCGTCTTGGAACCAGAATCAGGTTTCACAGAGCAGCTCTGCTGAATGAAGACTTGAAGAGTGTTTTGGGTTCATGGGGTCTCTGATGGTTCTGGGTCCACGTTGCTCCGCTTCCTCCACACTTCACACAAAATATAAGAGAATGTCTCAAATCAATTCATAAATTATAAAGCAGTAGTTGATGATTAATGAAGGTTGGTTTGTTTCTGAAGCAGCTGGACAAACATCTGGACGGTGACTCATCAGGTGTTTACCCCCCCCCCCCCCCCCGTCTGTTCCAGGCCTGGCTCCAGAGGTACGGCTACCTGCCCCCCGCCGACCCCAGAATGTCCGTGCTGCGCTCGCCGCGCGTCGTCCAGTCCGCTATCGCTGCCATGCAGCGCCGCTACGGCCTCAACGTGACGGGGGCGCTGGACGGGAACACTGTCGAGTGAGTTAACGAGCATCACCTTCTGATTGGTTGATCACTGTGACATCACAACTTCACAGAGCTCCTACAATGCAAAAAAATGTCTTGTATTTGATGTAATTAGTCCAATATTAGTTAGAAT